>CAEGAF010030819.1:0-17807 GCA_903067075.1 Micropoecilia bifurca | reverse complement strand
TGTGTGTGTGTGTGTGTGTGTGTGTGTGTGTGTGTGTGTGTGTGTGTGTGTGTGTGTGTGTGTGTGTGTGTGCGTGTGTGTGTGTGTGCGCGCGTGTGTATTAGGGGGGTGCAGTCCTTATGTCTCTGCAATGTAGCATAGGGCTGCTAAAACCTCCCACATTAAGATTGAGATGTTATAACTCAGCTTTTGTTTCAACAATATTTGCTGATACTTCTTTCTGCAGATACTGTCCATCTAAATTAATGGTTTGTGGGCCAAAATTAACTAAATGCAGGAAAATGAACTTACCTGAAAATATACATCAGGGAAGACGAGTATCTTCTCCCAACTGGGGGTCCAGGACTGAGTATTGGGGGATCCTGTCCCACCTGTTCGCCTGCCCCAAGCAGCCAGGGTCAGTCACCAGGGAGGTGGTCCTGCTTGGCTCCATCCACACCACGAGCCCACCCTATCAAGGCTAAACAGTGTGAAACAACACATTAACTAGCGGCCTGTCCAAATGTCAGCCAGGACAAGTGCTTGCTTTAAAAACGACCACCACAGATCCATTTGTCTTGCTGTGTGGTCTTCACACAAACTTAAGTTAGGTTTTTTGTTGTTATTGTTGGATTGTTGCTAAAATCTGCAAAAAAGACTCAACTGTCTAATTACATGTAATTTGAATATGTAGGAATTGTGTTGAATGTCCGGAAGGAGAATGAACCAAAATAGCTTTTTAGGTCTCTAACATCTGCTTATATATTTGCACCAAAACTCTTCTTACCTTGCTATAGTTTACTAATAAGCCTAGAAGTTATTTTATAGCCATCTAAAGGAAAAACACTGCCAACAATATGGCTTTTTCATGAAATAGTCATGTATTCAGCCACATTCCTTGTTTAGATATCGGGATGGTATCAAAGATTTAGTGGCATGACAGTAACAAACAATCTTGCACAATGTTTAAAATTACAAACAGAAAATCCATCTATGTCCCAAACAACTCGATGGGAGGTTGTCAAGTTGTGAAGAACTAAAATAAAAGATGAGCTGAACATTAACAGCTGTCCATGTCAAAACCACATTTATGAGATGTGTTTTGTTGTAGTTTTCACGATGTACAAATGAGCAAAACAAGAAGCAGGGTTAAAAAATGGCACCAAAAGCATAGAATCACACACAATAAACACATCAACACAATATCAACACTATCAACACAATACAATGCACACAAACAGAATGCACAAAATAAACGGCAGTAAATAGACGATTCTGTCTAAGAAAGAAGACCTGGGTCTGGCCATAGCTGAGTTCTCTGTGACACCTACCAAAATCAATCCGCCATAAGAGTAACAGTGATAGTAAATCACTGTTTTAATATTTATAGCATAATTTTCTACCTTTAGAAGGTTAAGAGGAAATTGTTGTCCAAACATTTTACTGATATCGGGTATAGGTCAGCATCATTCTTTTAAAAAATGAAAACATAAAAGGCATCTTTTTATCCTGATTACAACTTTGTTTCTTACATTATTTCTAATGCTCAATAACTAAGAATGGAGGGTTTTGCCATTAGAGTATTAAACACATTTGTCTAATAATAATAGTACTATAGACAATCTTTCCTCTAGTTTATATATTTTACTGGGTTTGGTAGGTATAATCTTGCTTGCAGAAAACTAATTCTCTCCTCACTGTGAAATTATACTTTTCAGAAATATCTGGTGTAGAAAATATGAAGATTCCAATTTTGTGAACTGTGTGATGACAAGAATCTCACTATTTCCTTTTTCCTTCCTAAACTCTTAAGGAACTGTGGGGAAATATGTTTCTTATCAAATGGAGACAGTTTGAAGCAATGGGGAAAGAAAGTCAATTTAGGAACAGTGAACGTAATCAAACTCTACATTTCTTGCATTAGTGATACAATCCAAGAGGAATTGTATTGAAGAGCAGTAATGAATGAAGCAAATAAGTAAACTCAGTTGAAGTTGATATATTTTTTCCTGAACTGTTACACACACATCTTTGGCATTGGAAAGTTCAGTTCTGCCGAGGATTAGCATCGCGACACTTTGGTGGTATTGTGCAACCCAAACCCTCACTACTGTTCCACACATAAATCTCACAGAGCGTGACTAACCCAGCGGTAACAAGATCTGGGGACTGGCGGTCCCCGTGGACTCCGGCCTGCATGTCAGTGTTTCAGACGCCTCTGCAGCAAAAAGCGGCCCCAGAACCTCCCTGGGCCCCCGGAGACCCTGTGAAACCAAACAGTGAGGTCAGCTCTGGGCTCCCATCTCACTGAGGATTACACAGTCTCATATGCACATACAAAGAGCTCAGACCACTGAGACTGAACTTGGATTAAGTCATTAAGAGCAACGATCCACTAAAACCTCAGCCAAGCGCTTTCTCTGGAAAAAAATCTTTTTCTCACAGCATCTGATGTTCTGTTTGCATGCAGAGCAGATGAGCTTCTTTTAGTAAAAGACATTTTGTGGAGTCGTTATTTGATTTGTTGGGCTTTGTTTACTGTGAAACATCCCTCCTTGAATACTTCCTACAATAAAGCTTACACCGCCGCCCTACTATCAATAATACTACATCCGTCTGACCATTTTCCTGTATGCACCTGCATCACTTTTAAACACACAATGAAATTCAATCTCCAATAACTTCCACAACAGTAATACAAGATGTTTTATAGTATAAAACAGGTGGTGATGATCTTTATGCCCAGTGAAATGCATGACATTGGGCACGCTCTTCAAATTCTGACCACTTGTGTGTGTGTGTGTGTGTGTGTCTTTTTCTTGCATTTTGTTCCAGACCTGAATGCAACCACAAAGATCCACCTCATGAAATAAAATGTTCAATTCACTGCCGTCTTCCTATATAACTAGGATGATGCACATGTGCTTCGACAAAACTCTGCATGTGCTTGAGTCGATCTCCTGCAGATGCAGAACCGTCAATAGTCAATGAATTCCTCTTTGTTTTGATTGTAACGTTAGTCCAAAAAGTCAAAAAGGTTTTGGGTGTGGAGGCAAAACCTGTTGAGAATAATTCATGTGAGTGTCAAAAGTGAGAATCTCGGGATTTTCTTACGAGGCCACACACGTATGGATGGCCCACATTCTAGGGATCAATTTTAAATCCCATTTTATTTACTGCTTTCACACAAGGTCAAAGGATCGTAAATAACCAGGTCAAAGATTTGGGTTTATTTGAAAAAACATGGGTTCAGATATTCTGAACCCATGTTTTTAGATAAGTTAAATTATGTTGGTAATATTGATACATTTGTAAGAAACATTTTATTCAGGTTAAATAATACAAAAGAAAATGACCTTGCTAGAACAGACATGCAAACAAAAAATATATAACTGGATGGAAATTAATTTGAATGATTTACTGTGTGGTCTGAGCATAAACAGACTTAGACTAGTAACTTCAGGCTGCCGCGTTATTATTATTATTTATTGTCTATTGTGTTAGTACCGTAAATAAGTAGTTGCATTTTAGTTTTTGCTTAGTTAATAAATAATCAACCACCTTCTCGTTGTCAGGAATCACAATCCTCGATATTTATGCTCCTGTATTGTTATTGTTTGTAACTGTTTCCTTGTCTTACCTGTCTGTTTGCTTCCTTGGTCCATGTCATGTATTAATCTTTTAAGTTCAATATTTTAATACGTTTCTCCATCTTCACAGAAGTTTTGCTCATACGTTCATTTAAAACTAATATGCTCATAATATTGACCCAATTTGCAAATGAGTCACTTAATCATTCGAAGCGCCATGATGGATTTGGAAATGAGGTCCGACTTTGTCTGAATTTAAGGTACATAATTTATATCACTGTCATAAACGACGTCTCCCCTTAAACCGGACCGGCCTTAAAAACGTTCATAAGACAAAAGCTAACCGTTTTTCCGTACATGCTAGGCTACATGATGGTGGTTTCCATGGTTACTGAGTTAAATACGTACTTCGCCATAATGCAATATTTGATATCTTTCTAATCACACTTACTTATAAAGTAAATGAACGTTAACCTTCTTACCTTGTAAAAAGTCGACCGCGCAGCGCCCTATGACCATTTTTACTGCAAATTAAACTAAATAAAAGCGATATTAGGTGCCGTTTTTTACTGGTTTTGCATTAGCGCAGAGGTTGTTTTGACGTCTGTCATGGCGGAGCGCGCGGGGTTTCGAAGAGAGTGACGTCACCTGCAAAGTGTCAATACTTGAGTAACAAGGAAGTGTTTTCAGATCAATCAAGGGGTAGTTTACATTTTTTATTCGTATTTGATTCATGACCCAGTCCAATGTAATGTGCTACAGAAGATATGGGTGAAGCAAGTTGAGATTGACTTGAAGACTCGACATTCTGATGGTAATCATGTGGCATAAAGTGTGTAAAAACATCCTACATCTTATCTAACATCCAGAGGTGTAAGTCCATTCAAAGTGAAACCTAAGTGGAACTAACAGTTCTTTGTCTTTTTCTCTGAAAAGCCTCCAAAATCAGCGCTCCATCATTGTTAAGTTAGATAATGTTTTCATCATCTGCTTCATTAATGCCTCAAACCTCATGTGCCACCATGTTCAAATAATACTGGAGTTTATTACATGTCCATAACAAACTCAGCCTTTAGCAAATCATTGTATAGGGAATGATTCTGAATTTTCTTACCCTAACCCCACGAGGCTTAATGGCTATCAGATTATTACCTCCACTCAGTACTTTCTGTGGCCTCATCTGTTGTTTTAATGATATAGCCCCATAAAACCAATTCTACAGCGCAGCAGTGCCACTCTTTTCGCTCATCAACACTGACATTTATCAATATCCAGTTAGTTTCTCCTGGAGTTGGGCACTTTATCCCCCTCAAAACAAAGATCTCCTCTTGTTTTTGCAGTCTTTTTTTTTTTTCAATGTAACAAAACTCGCTTTGTTCTAGGCTCAGACGCTTCGGGAAAAAATAATATTGGTGGATCATTGTCATGGGGGTTGCCATGGCTGCAGTCACACTTCCTGATGACCGGATTCATTTTGTATTATCGCTGGCGACATCCTCGACTCCCAAAGGCAGCGTGATGCTCTTGATAATGACGCTTCATCATATCATTTACAGGCTGCAACATCAAAGACACCCTTTTCTTTTGATTTGAATTCGGCTTCCAATTTTTTGTGCATGTATCTTATAGCAAGTGCCTCTCAAGATATTTACCTTTTGAAAAAGTGGATTAATATAAGATGGATAGAGGGCCAGACGCAGTAAGAGCACTGGGGTCAATGCCTCACCTCACGGGGCTAGACAAAAGATCTACTATCATCTGCTGCTGGGTCAAGGCCGGTGACCCCTCCCAGTCCCCATCAGTGGCTTTGTCTGCCGGGCGCAGGAGTACAACACCAAACTGACCGAGTGGCAAGAGGCTAATCCATCACTCTCCCGAATGAGGACAGAATCAATCAGGAGTGGCCTTCAGATCACTCCAAACTAAATTACCATTGGATGTCAGGTGATAAGCTGCAAAGGGTCACTCTCGGTGTTTTTTACAACTGAAGCAACGGCGGGACACAAACGCGAACAGCTGGAAAAATCTGCCGACCCCTTAAGAGTGGCTTCAAAACAACCAAATACGGTTATTATTATTCTTTATGTCCATTTGCAGGAACAACCCTTTAAGCCACTCCATCACTACCGGGCCATTTGCAAGAGGGCTATTGACATTGCCTGACCAGCGTGCAACACAATCATCATGCCTCATAATGTAAAGCTCTGAGGTCATGCAGAGTTTGCCAGTGATTGGGGAAGTTAGCGAGCTCTTTCCCTCGCTAATTGATGCACTTGAGCCGCTGTGCCTTTGAACAGAATCCTTGCTCCATCCGACAGAGAGAAGGCAGATGCCATCGGTCCCCCAACTCCTCCTCTTTAGCCTTTGAAACCCAAGCCTTCAGTCTAAACCACACAGCTCAGGGCACGAGTGAGAGGAGCCGTCTGTTAGCTTAGCTCAAGAGACAGTTTCTTTCTGATTTGCTTGACCACCATAGAGTCTGGGCTGTGAGTTCGAGTAAGCCAAGCCAAAACAGATTAGAAGATGGTATCACGCAGACAGTGAGGCCTGTGATACTGTCTCCTAGTTCCTGCTGACCAAAAATGAGGAGTCATTGTTTGTTCAAGACTTTAGCGTTGTCTGGCTCTCCTCCATGCAGAACGACTGTCACAATAAGCAGGTGTTGCACAGAAATGGGGCGGTTTCAGTTAGTGTATGGAACAAAAGTAAACTTTCTAAGTCTCCACCAAAGTGGTCTAATGCTGATAACGGAATCCTCATTTTCAGGCAAAGCCCAGAAATGCACCAGGAGCCCAAAGGGTTTTAAAGCTTTTTAAAAACATTACTGATAACCTTCTCTGCTGAAGAAGGAAATGGCATATCCAGTTCATGATATTATCAAATCTCCTATTTCCAGCCACATGATTTCAGGCCTCTGTCTGTAAAAGGAGGGTTATAGGTTAAGTAGTTGAGCTCTGTGGCAGAATGATTAATGAACAGAAACAGGGGATCGTTTTTGCTGATACCTTACCGCTGAACTACACCGAGCAAGGTATTCAACATTTTTGAGAAAATCAAAGTATGTCGTGCATTTAATTTATTAGTGAAAGTCTGGAGATTGTAAATATTTATTATACCTCAATATTATCATTTGCATCCCAACACTCTGATACATTTTGTCACATTACTAAAACAAAATTCAACATATTTTATCTGAATTCATGTTATACACCTAAGGTATGTGTTTTTTAAAGTGTGAAGTGGAAGATAAATGAACAATTTGTACAAATAAAAATCAAAAGAGTGTATGTATTTGTGAATTGCTTGTTGATCCACCTTTTTCTGCAGAAATCTGTTGGGGTAAATCTTTATCAATTTAGCTGTTTAAATAATGTTACCCCAAAGAAATTCCTCACAAAACACCTGGATTTATATCGACAAACTTGGACAACATTTACTAATCAGGTTAGATGTTGAACTGGAATTATTACTATTTTGGGTATCGTTATTTCCCATTAACAATTGTTGATTACATTAAATCCCAGTAAAGTAGATCGAAGTTTGTGTTGGTAATGTGACAAAAGCTGCATTAAAGGCTTTTTTCATTTTCCATTCAAAGACTTTCAGCTAACATGAGACTGATTCTGTTAAAAACCCAGTTTTTTCCAACAAAAGCACATTGTGTTTATGGATTTACTGCGCATGAAAGACACATTTCTTTTTGCGCTCCACTACCGAGCAGTTTGTATGTAAAAGGAACAGCCACTAAGTCAGACAGTGAGCCTGAAAACAACACCTGCAACCCCACTTTAAATTTCAACACATGGTTTTTAGCCTTCTTGTGAGAAACAAAGAACCCATCGGATGTGTCACAAACCAACGGCTTCACACGGCCATAAAAAGGGAACATCTGGTTAATATTATAAAATCAATTCCTTCACAAGGAGTGAAAGATTCTTAAAATGTAAAAACTGTACGGTTATTAAATAAATGTTCACAAAATTCATAAAGTGCTCTGTCTAGTTTAGAAGCTGTGCAAGTTTGCAAGCATAAAGGCAGCGTAAAGAAGGGAAATTACTGATAAAGATTTCAATGGGTCACTTATTAATTCTGCATCCTAAAGACTAAGAAAAAAGAGAAAATAATAAAAACCTTTTTTTTTTACATTTTGTTTAAAACCCCTTTTTTCCATGATTCATAACCATATTGAGATATGACCTGCTTTCTGCAGGCCTCTCCTCACAGCCTGAATCCGAGGTCCGGTGACCCCGCAGGTCGTAAGGGTGTGATCTCAGGTGAAGTATTGTCATCAGGCCCATGACCAGAGTACTTAACCCCTGATTGGCTAATTCATATCCCAGGTGTGGAGCTGGGTTATATGCTGTGTGTCCGTCACGGTGCTCAGCGTTTCCTCTCCAGCGGCCCAGTGAGCCTGTCTGAGACAGGACATGCTGTTAGGACATGGAGGAGGGAGAGGGGGGTGGAGGAGGCGATTGAAACGGCAGAAAGTGAGGTGAGAGAACAGGGCGAAGGTTGGGGGGAGAAGAAGGGCCTGCTTGAGGTGGTCCTACAGTTCATGTTAATTATCAGTTCTTTCTGTGACCCCCATGTCAGCAGCAGCCCTAACTGGATCCTGCTTCTAACACCCGTCTGAGGGAGAAGAATCACATGGACGTGACATGTGCATACAGAGCATAAGATTCTGGAGAACTTGATAGGCATGAACCGTTGAGAAGTGCTAAAGAGAGTTGATAAAGGAACCCTGGCATCTGGCTGGCAGATACTAACATGATTTGTTCAACATGGCAAAATTGTGCCATTTTCAACAGGTTCTTGCAAAACACTCTGAGAATGTAACTTAAATATCTTAGGTTAAGTGAGATATTTTACACTGTAGAAGTCATTAATTCAGGTCAGCGTCATGTAAGTTTTCCATCCTGTAATAAATATTTGTTGTTCAGTGTTTTCATTCCATTTTAATTCCATTCACAGCCGTTGTAATCTCAAGGCACTTTGCAAGACAAACAGATGCAATTCTGAAATGCATAATCAAATTAGTCAGATCAATCGTATAGATTCAGATGCTAAGATTAAAATTAGATCCTGATGTCAAATTTAGCTTTTAATGCCAACTGCTAACAAAAAACAATCCATAGGGACTCCGTCTGTTCGCACTGAGCATAAAGTTGGCAACAGTAGAAAACAACAAGAAAATGTAATCTCAATGCATCGTCAAATCCTGGGTGTGATTTGAATGCAAAACCTCATTTTCAGGACAACAAACAAAAATGCAATCAAGTCCAATTTAAATCCACTTACATGTAATTCAGTCAAATTCTTTATAATTTAATACAACCAGAATAAAAAAAAACAAAGAAAATACACAATTTAATTCAGTAAAGAATAAACTAATCTGAAGTAGCCAGCAGGTGCAGGACTTAAAACCATTTATATAATAGCAGTTGTTTTGCATTTTGTTATGAAAGGAAATTGTTAACTTAAGTCTCTTTTAATCTTGAATTTCTCTGTCTGTGTCATACAAGCTCTGTGATGGACCTTCGACCTGTCCAACAGTCCGATGACAGCTGTAGCACCATGACAGCTGGGAAAGGCCTCAACAATCCCCTTTGACCCTGAACAAGGTAATTTTTGTGGAAAACAACTGTCATGTTGTTAGATTGCTTTAACCTGCCCAAATATTAGCAGACTAATGACCTTCTATGACAAGATTAACATTTTTTCCCCCAGATAACTGAATTTTAAAAAGAAATCAGCAACATGAATGCAATTTGTGTGGCTATCTCCTTGGAAATCCAAGTTCACATATAGATTTTTTCAATTCATCTCTTCACCTTCCAGTCCAACCACCTCTAAAATACTCCCACTGTTAAAAAGGAATGATTCAGCATTAAACTTAGTCACATATTCCAAAAAACTTTTGTTTTTCTGCAGGGGTAAAAGGTTGGCGGATTCAAATATTTCTAAAATAAACTTCAAAACACAAGTGGAAAAATTTAGTAGACTATAACTGGAGAGATTCTAAAATGTGCTGACTTCTGGTTATTGGGAAAAATAACCACTTCATACATAAAACCAAACAAGCCACACCAAAGATTTAAAACTTGCTCTGTTATTTAGATCTGCTGTTAGATAATGATGCTAATTTATGCAGAATGCAGCTGGGAATACAGTCTCTGTGAAACTATTCAGCCAGATAATTACTGCTCTTATTGTTCAGTAGTTTTAGTTTATAAGTTGCTGCTGATGCTGCGTTAATGCAGAAGATTAATAGCTGCCATGGCTAAAGTTCCTGCACTCGGTGGATCTGTAGGAATGGGAAGCTCCTGTTGCAACAATGGGTTTTGCAGATTGTTTAGGTAAAGCCCCCCAGAAAAGTGTCTTCCTGTGCACCTGTTAATTTGAGAAACAGAGATGTGGCAGTAAGTGAATGTCTTTATCCTTGGACAGAGCCAGGATAACTTTCTAAAACTTTGCCAAATCTTTTTTTTGCCAAATCTTTAAAAACATTTATCTTTCTGTCCTGTTTTATGCTTCTTTTGAGTGACAATTTCATTTACTTTGGATAAGCATAAACACCATGTTTCATATGGACATTTTAGATCCAGATCCTGACTCGACTCCACTGTATTAGATTTTGCCCGTTCGCTGTAACGCAGAGGTGCCAGCTTTGTGCCTCACTGAACTCCAGACTGATTTACACTTTCTGCACTCCTCTCTGACTCCTTTTTCCAAAAGAAGCCGGATCCTCCAGTTTGAGTTTCTTCCCCAGATAACGCCATGATTCTTCCTGACAGCTGAAGCATCAACTCCTTGGCACTGACGGTAAATTTATGATCAGGCTCAAGATGCACAGGGCAGCCCTGGGGAGAGAATACACAGTCGTTGCACAGCAGGGACAAAACTCTATTAATCTCAAAGATGTGTTAAATTCGCCACAGGATGATAAAGGTCGATTTTGATATCACATGAAACTTAATTTGAAACCATTTTCTATTTGTAATCCTCTTTATTCATCATCACTCCTGATTCGTTGTTATCTTAATTGCATGTGAGTGTTTTTTTTTTGTTTTAGTAGGAAACTGAATAAGAAGCTGTGCTAGCAGTTGTTGCTTACAGCAACATAGAATGTAATAGTTCATTTTGACAAGATACAGATTTAAAATCCTCTCTCAAGAGAACTCTCTTATGTCGCTTGGCAAGCTCATAACATAAAATGCTTCATAAAAATGTATGCACTTCTGAATAATTCATACCTAATTTTTTTTTTACCATTTTTGATGTAGTGTACATTCCAAAACATTCAATCTGCAAGTGCAGAGGTTTCGAATGATTGTATGTAAAATGTGTGCACTCTCAGTAATTGTGTAAAAATAAGCCAATTTTATGTGTAGATATTTATTTATCCAGGTAAAATGTCTCAATAAGGCTAAAACTCTTAACACACAACAGAAAAAACCAAAGAACAAAAATAAAATAATTAACTTACTTCCAGTATGTTGTTAATTAACTGCATTTAAATATGATATGTTGTGAGGTTTATCAGGACAAACATTAACAGACATTAATTTCTCTACCAATGTTTCTTAGGTAAATAGATTCAAAATCCCAAAGATATTTGCATAATTCATAATTGATAACTTTGAATAATGATCACTGGTTTCCTGGAACGATAACCTCAAGTTACTCAAAAAAACAAAACAAAATTAGATGTGACTGGGACTGCTCAGAGTGCTGCTCACATTTGATTCATTCAGAAACTTCCTCCTGGGGAACCCATGTTTGAGGCACTCAGTGCACTTAAACAGCCTCTTCTTTCAAAAGCTGTTGCCTGATCTGGTTTTATTTCAATGCACAGGGTCATGCAGCTGCACAGAAGCAGGGATCCCTCACATTCCTGCCTGTGAAGTTTCCAATTGTAGCCCTTTAAGGTTGCAACAAATACTCCACAGGCAATACATCACCTTCTCAGAGGCTTTTATGTTTTTCTCTGATCTAAAATGAATGAGGCAAGTTTCTATTTATAATGTCCTATGCACACATTTCGCAAAGCTGTTTTGACACTGCAGATTCCTGTCTATATTTACCAGGAAGTTGTGTTGGAAATTCATTTCTTATTGGTTTAAAAGCACCACAGGAGAAACGCATTGTCTGAGAAAATATTTAGTAGCATAAATTAAGATTTCTAAGTTTGCCAAATATTCTAATACCATCCTGAAATGTACTGGGTCTCAGAATTTGTTAAAGTGCTTCCTAATAAGTAGTAAAAATGATGCCATGATTAATCCAGGATGTTAAGAATCAGTCTGACTAATTTTTAATCATATAAAATAACTATGCTGTGTTAGGCACTATAATAAGTTATCTTAGCTGTGCTTGAAACACAGTTACCTACATTTAAATAATTAGGGAAAAATATGTTTTCACTGATCAAAATTGTATTTTTGTAGTTAAAGATCCTTTGTGAAACCTTGGACAATTACCAGGTATTTCATTGCAGCATCAAGTCAAAGACAAACAACTCAAAATAGAAAGTATGAAAATCCTCATGGGTTTTTTTGGTTTTCATTTGCGTTTTGATCATTTCCAATTTCCTTGTTCTTTCATATCCAATAGTTCTTGCCACCTTTGGCAAGACACCTTTATTGTTAGAAAGGTGACATCATATTAGTTTATTCCTTTGTGTTTAGTTTTTGGTTTGTTCTTGTGTTTTATTCTGTGTTAGTTTAAATTCAGTTCCCTTTGTGATAATTAGTCTTCTGTCCTCCGTTTTCCTGCTTTCCTTCTGCCACAGCTTTTTCACATCTCCTCTGTAATATCTCCACATTGTTCATTGTTTAAGAAATCTATTTTTAGACACCGTCAGTGTCTGAATTTGAGTCCTTTCCTTCCTGCATCATGACAGAAGGTGAAAACCAATGGAAGTGGACTGTATCCTTTTATATCTTTGTCTTTGACATCAGAGGTAATTCTTTCCATTTTTCCCTCCATGTCAGCCAGCCCTTTGGTGTCCAAATATAACCTTAACAAAGATGTTGAAAGTCAGGCATGTTTGGCCAGTATCCTATGAATGAATTAATCATTTCAACACTTTTCATAGACATAACATAACTACGAAATAATCCCCCACCCCCAGAAAGGACATAAAAAGCTACGAAATCACATGGAAAGTATCCATAAAGGATATGCAAATTCAACAGTTTTTAATTAATCCAATGTTTCATCTTTGGAGACCGGTTGTTCCAGACTTGGGCCCATAACCTTAAAGGCTAGAGTTCCCTTTGTGCTCAGGTTTGTGTGGAGAATGACTAACAAGTTTTGAAAGAGATCAGAAAAAACATTAAAAAAAGAAGCTTAGCCTAATATTTACGCTTCAGCTAGACTGCTAGTTACTTATTCTTGAAACATGAGTTATACGAGATTGATGAGTTTGGGTGTTTGGGTTTTTTATAGTTCGGTGAAGAAAAAACAACTTCTGTGTATCAAATGGTACAATGAGGCTGTTCTCAGCATGGGCAGCCATAACAAGATCACTGTGCCTTTGATGGAGACGTCTCAGTATAATGCTGTGGCTGAAAATCAGTTTGAAAAGAATGAAAACGAATAAAAATTCGACTCAACCTTCTGTTGGATTTTAATAAAATTTCACAAACGAACAGCGGCTTTACAAGTTTCTGAAAACCGTTTTCTGTCCTTCTTATAAAAGGACAGAAAAAAGGAATTGTTCGTTCCTTCCTCTTATCCCTGATCTATGTCACTTGGTCGTGGTCCAGCTGGCTTTTAACATCCAGTTAATTGCATTATTGCAAAAGAAGTGGAAATATTGTTAATTCATACAAAGTAAAATATGATTTACTCCATTTTTCTAAACATGGCAACATCTTGGCTGCTCCTATGAAGTACAATTGAAAAGTGAAACAGATTTCTTGTTTCCCTTTTAGACATTAAATAACACCGTAATGCAGCCATTTTGTTCAGATGTATTTAGTTATAGCACCTGTCATGAAATTTGAGGTGACTCTTTAATAGCTTCTGAATGCCTCAACGTATTTATTCCCAACACAAAGTCAGTGTGCGGCAGAGACCCATTCAAAACTTATATGCTTGTTGCAGTGTGGCAGCCAGTGTTGGATAGAGTTTCACATTCTATATATAAGTCTGTTGACTGTGTCCCCGCTGCTCTATTTAAATGCCAGAGTTCCACTGTCAAAACGGAGAGAAGGACGCAACAATATGATGGACCTTTTTGAGACCAGCACTTATCTTTTCAGCGATTTGCGTTACTTGGAGGAAGCGGATCATGGATCTTTACAACACATAGACATCGCAGGGGTCTCTCCTCTGTACTCCAACAGCAATGACAGCCCGCTGTCCCCAGGCCAGGATAATGTCCCCTCGGAGACAGGGGGGGAAAGCAGCGGAGAGGAGCATGTGCTTGCCCCTCCGGGTCTCCAGTCACACTGCGAGGGCCAGTGCCTCATGTGGGCCTGCAAGATCTGCAAGAGAAAGTCGGCACCGACAGACAGACGCAAGGCCGCCACGCTCCGGGAGAGGAGAAGGCTGAAGAAGATCAACGAAGCTTTCGACGCACTCAAGAAGAAGACCGTGGCCAATCCCAACCAGAGACTACCCAAGGTGGAGATTTTACGCAGCGCCATAAGTTACATTGAAAGGCTACAGGACCTGTTGCAGACGCTGGATGAGCAGGAGAAAATTCAAAACGGAACTTCCTTGAGCACCAAAGAGCTTAATGTAAGCTTGTACTGATTCACTCTCCTGAGAGGAAATTCCTCCTGGCGCCCAGTTGATGTTTTAAATCTGTTCCAGTGAAATGACTTTCAAATGACATCCAAGTCCATGCTTGAACTTTAAATGGATTTTTGCCCATTTTGTTACTGTGTAACATTTAGGAATTCCAGATTTGTAGGATGAGTAAAATCTTTCTGTCTTGCTTCAGCAGCTTGCCAGCAATGAGTATCAATGGAAGAAATCCTCTGAGACCTGGCGGACCTCTGCTGATCATTCCAGTGCAGCAATGAACCAGAGAGAAGGTACATCCGACAGCAATTGCTTGCAATTAACAGCTAACAAACTGAGAATTGCCACAACTGGCAATGTGCAGATTCTCATTTCTTTCAGGCTTGGCAAAGCTAACCGCTGTGACCATCTGCAGGCCAAACGACAAATGCAGATTTGATCCAAAAGTGTCGTAAGGCAGTTTGAGCTGATGCAAACCCAATAACCAACAGCTTTCATAGTTTCATCATTGAGCAGATGATGCTTCTTCACTTTTTGCAAGTGACACAAATTGTTTTGCAAAGTTGCATCATTGTTGCCTTTCCTAAGAAAGGAATTTTTCTAGTAGAAAATATTGACTGTCAGTGGGATCTGCAGGAGATATTGATCTAGACATTTAGACTTTCTCGTTTTCTTTACGTCGTTTTATATTCTTTCATTGGCCACATAAAAATAAAACACTTAAACATGACATGTTCCTCCAGAAAGTTTGTTTTCCTCCTTCATAATTCACACTTTTGATCGATGCTGGATCCTCTCACGAGCCCATCGGCATTAATTATAATATTTAAGTCAGAAATGATTTTGTTTTTAAATAGTGCTTAGTGGACCGAATGCTCCTTAGATTAGGATCACATTTGTGAACCTGCACCTATGTTTTGTTATGGTGCCAAGGGTTTTTGTCTCTAAGTTACATCTTACAAGAGCAGATGAGGATACAAGTGACACATTTTAAACTTTGCCATACCTAACTTCCTATATTTGTAAGTTTTGAGGACAGTGAACCAAGTTCCACTGTTATAGCCTGGGCTCACACTGGTAGGACGTTTATGACTTTAAGTTGTTCAACATTTCAGTTATTTGGTAAATCGATCTCGCTCTTGGTCATCCTCTGGTATGTCCATTTCTCTCTTTTTCTTCTAACATACCTGAGATTTTTCAGTTTGCTGTAGATAGACACAGATTTGTGATAATGTATTCACAGAAATCCCAATGCTTACAAAAGACAAATGCTTATGGGACGACAGGAAGAAGAACTATGACCTACACTGCTCTACTTATATAAATTAATATACATTTCATTTAACACTGTCTGCATCAAAATGTGTTTTAGGGGCCTCATTTTTTATGTGTTTAGTCTAAATTTGGACAGAACATGAAAGCTAAAGCTACTTTTACTGTAGTTCTTCTTGTCTAAATAATTCTATCAATAGAGGTGATGCATCCAGGACAATTACACAAATAGACGCACAATGTGCTCAGCTTCCAGGGTTGATCATGGTAAAGACAGAAGCAAAGAGTACTTATAAATCAATTGTTCAACCCTTGTGCAAATTAATTAGAAGCTAATGGTCCATGTTGAAGCGGTATTTGTGCTCACTGATTGATTGACTCCACTGTCAAACAAGCTTTGGTTGACATTTTGTCTTTTGACAGCAAATGCATTTTGGTGAACTATGTATTGTTGCTTTTGTGTAGAGTTAGTGAGCAGGTTTTATTTACTCTGCCCTCCACAAACATTAGAGATGTTTGCAAAAGCCGAACATTAATGTTGGATTTTTGTACATTTTTTCTGCCTTGGTGGTTAAAGATTACTTAATTTTATGACTTTTTGTACATCATGTAAGCATTTTACCCTGGTTTCATATTTCTTCTGATTAAAACACAACTAACACACTTTTCTTTGCTTTCAGTGACCAGTGAGTCTTCTGCGTCCTCCAGCCTCCTGCGTCTGTCCTCAATTGTGGACAGCATCACAAATGATGAGAAAATCAACTTTTCCTCTGAACCCTCAGAAAACTGAAACGGTCTGAAGAGTTTTTTTGTTTTATTTAAAATTTCCCATGTTTTGCTCAAATTTGTCTGGTTGTGATGCATCATTTTGGCTTTTTCTCACTTGAACCAGGAGGACAAAAATTTGTACATATTTTATATTGACGTGATTTATGAATGTATTTATTTTGCTTTCAAGGCTTAACAGACTGTTGAAACTTTGCATTTTATTTGAAAATTTGTACACATAGCTGACCAACAATAAATCACTTACTCTGTTGTATGTTGTTCGTACAGTTTTTCAGATTTCAACTGCATGCTGACGGCTGCCCCGTTGGTGTTTTTTCTTACAAAAACTGATCAAATCTTTGAAAACAAAGGCATTCTTTGTTCATTTTACAATTTGCATCATGCCAGTATTTGCCACTTAGTTGCTTATAAGGATAGGCAAACACGAGTAGTAAAAAACTTAGCACTCACACCAGCGTTCATGGCTATTAGAAGTCCATAAAAACTGTCGAAACCGCTGTGGAGCAGTTCGCTGCCAGAGTGCTTGTCTTTGTTCACCAGCAGGCCTGATCCCACTGCAGTAATCTGAGTCTCCTCCAAACACTGCGTGCCTCCACGCTCCTCCCCTATCACATGTTGGGAACACGGAAACTTGGGCTCCAAGCACGACTGCAAACCCCAGTGGGTTAATACAGTTATTTTAGCCGTTAGGTCTTAATTCATCATCACTCGTGTCTTCGTCACATGACAAAGTTTTTACATAAAATGTGTGGCTCAACGCCAGTGGCTTGAACATCCAATCGGTCCTGTTTGTCATGTATTGACGTGACAGAGAAGGGGACAAGGTTTGATGCTTGATGTCGCGTTGCTCGATGGCCGGCTCTGATCTCTGCAGACGGCTCACCGAGCTCGTTGACCTTTGGGACTCAGGCAGATAAAGCCTCATGCAAAATGTCACTGCTGCTCACCAGGTTTAAGGACTAAAGACCAAGCAATAGCATCAACTTGGTAGAGAAAATAGCCAGGTAGAACATGAAGAAACGTTACTCCAGGGTTCAGCTTACAGAAAGTTTCTTCAAATAATGCTTACATTTGAAGGTCATTTCCTCTGTAGAGATCTGTGTGCTGAATAACTGCTGGAGGATGTTACAGACTCTCACCAAGACTTTTTAGCGAGGCATTTGGAAAAGTAAATGTGAATTTTTTAAAATTATTTTTCCACTTGTAAAAAGTGACTTTAACTCAATGAATTACACTTCTTTTAATATGTTTGGCTCAGCTTTTTAAATATAGGGCTGCACAGTGGCGCAGTTGGTAGAGCTGTTGCCTTGCAACAAGAAGGTTCTGGGTTGAATTCCCGGCCCCAGCCTTTCTGCATGGAGTTTGCATGTTCTCCCTGTGCATGCGTGGGTTTTCTCCAGGTACTCCGGTTTCCTCCCACAG
>CAEGAF010030815.1:0-10654 GCA_903067075.1 Micropoecilia bifurca | reverse complement strand
TCAGGGAACACAGTATTGTAGCAAATATGTGATAAGATTAATATAAATGAAAGCCAAGTGGAGGGTAAAATTTGATTCCATCAAGTTGTTTTCAGTTTACAAGTCTGCTTACACTATGAGTTTTGTGCAATAGTTTAAGTGGTATGTTTGAGTATAGACCATTTTCTATGTCATCTCTACATCATACTGTGGCCTTGCATTGCTTCATTAGAAAAAAGACCTCCTTGTGGTACCTTCTACATTCTGTAGGACTAGTAGATGTAAATGTTTGTACATGACTGTCACTGAATTAGGTCAAATTGCTTTAATTGATTAATTCATCTAGGTCAGTCATTAATGACTCACCTAGATGGTCCGCGGGCGCCCCCAGTGGTCCGCAAGGAACTGCATGTTTAACAACAAGTTATTTAATTGACTTCCGTAGGATTAAGTTTGAAAATAATAATGGCATAATAATGGATACGTGGTTAAGACAAAGTCACTCAAAAGCAGAAAGATGCTGGTGGAAAGAAAACATCAGCACTACTTATGTGATTGGAGGAATTTATGTCTACAGGAAAATATTTTTTTTTCAGTTTCTCAGGATGAATTGAATAACTTTTATTTCTATTACGATAGCATGTTGTATTTATATTTTTGTGAAAGTTGTGTTTAACTTTGAAGAAAAACAGTAAATCATGAATTAGTTTTTCAAAACAGCATATATAGAAAAAACAAGACTTTTATTTTGAAATCTTTCTACCTCTGCCCGTTTGCCTCTAGTAACTAAGTGTACAGTACTGACTTGACCAATAAAGTCAATTAAGTGGAGGGAGAGTCTCCGCACACCATCTCCATGTCTAAAGATGGACTGAGGCAGATACTGCTTTATCAGGATAGTTTGTCTCCTTCCACACTATGTTATGAAGGTTTTCCTGGACACCGGCAGACAGAGAAAACTCCTCATCCTGTACCTACTTATCTGGAATATCGCAGGTCAGTAGTACGGCGCCGTACAGCTTTTACATTTACTCAAATATTTTATTGTTTTGTTTTTTCTTTTAAATGCCACATTGCCAACTTTGAAAATACATCTAACGGTAAACATATTAGAAATGTATTCATTTTGTTTGGGGAAAACATTTAGAAGGCAAAACAGGTGTGTGTTGATACAGTAGCAGGATCCATAGTAGCTTTAAACGTTCAGCCAACGTTCTCTGAATGTTGTCATGACGACATTCGCGGAACGTCAACAGGACACCATTAAACAGCCGTCAGACGTTGTTTGCGGACGTTTAGCGAACGTCGGTTAGCTGCTCGCAGTTAATTGGCATCTTTCGCTAAATGTCAAATAATCTGTAACGACTACCAAGTCAAAAGTAATAAAAAAAAGAAAAAACACTTATTTTACTATAATTGTATGTAAGAGAAGATATCAGCAAATAATTAGAAAATGGTGTAGCGCAGTGTTTGTCAACCTTTTTTGGCCCAGCGGCCCCATTGCCTTTATCCAGGTCCCTCACCGTCCCCCACTAAAGAATTTGTAGGCCTCTTTATACTGACTTTACACTATTAATACTATCACTATTAGTTTTTATTACTAATACAAAAAGGAGTACAAAAAGAAATGTGAATGGAAATTATTTTCACAGGTGTCTACGAAAAATGAAATTAACATTCAAGTTAAAATTGGTAGGCCTAACAGCAGCCAATCAGTGTGTAAAAAATATTATTCTTTGCCATTTTCTAGTTGTTAAATATTGCGCAAAATCAGCAGATAAAATATGTACAACATGCTAGTTTAAACTGAACTATTTGCAAAACGACTGAGCACTGCAACATTAAAACATGGATAGAACTGTAACTACATTAATCATAGCTCTTCTTCTCTTCAGTGTTTGTCAGTTTCTGGTGGCGCAGCTCTGTGCTGCCTTCAGGAGAATTGGACATCAGAGTCATCCATAAAATTTCACCCACATGGCATTTATTGTGCAAACCAGACCTTTCAGTGGAAAAACAAAAGTTCCAGATCTTTTTAATACCATACAAATATGAGACAGAAACATGGATTATATTTTTATATTGATCTGTCTATTGATTTATAGATTAATAGTTTTGACAGAAATTACAAAGAACAAATCTGGTTTTTAATCAAATCCTAATTTAATTGAAAATATCATGGAGTCATCAGCCTTGACATTAACACTGACATGAAAAATAATATTGAAGAAATAAATATATCAAATCTAATTTAAAATATAAATAAGTTATCAGTTCTTTACTGTTATGGTCTATAAGATATATTTATTCTCAGTATTAGATGTGGTCTCAACAAACCCATCGCACTTCAACAATATTATTTTACCTTTTATTTGGAAATTGTGTCTGTTTATTCTTGCCATACAGTCCTCTATTAAGTATTGCTCGAAAGGTCTTTCCATACAAGTTTATTCCTCTGTATTTAGTTTAGTTTCTTAGTTTATTCTTGCATTTTGTTCTTCATTCATATCCATTTAGTTTAATTTGATTAATATTATCCCCTTTTGGTTTTGCGATGTCCACTTTAGTTTATTTCTTGTTGCTAGATTTAGTTTATCGTTTATTGACGCTCACCACCTGTAATCTTCACTCTGCGCCGCCTAATTGTCATGTGTTTCACATCATGTAAAAATCAGACATGTAACCGTTCTTTGACTTGAGAAGATGTGGATTTGCCAAGTGAGGAGCCTAAATGTGGTATAGAAGATTTGTAAAAGAATTTCAAAGCATTTTATGAAATGCGTTCATAAAATTTTCAAAAATGAAAATTTTATAAAAATGATCAATAAATATCATATACAAACTGCTTTTAATGAAATTCAAACAAAAAATGTCCATAGTGAGGTAATGTTCAGAGTGAATATTTAGGCAACCTTTAGAGCCTATAGTCCGAAAATACAGGTACACATTTCTGGAACAAAGTTTGACTTTCAGATGACAATCATTGAACGTCCTCTGAACATTTGCTTGCTAGTTGGGATGTTTAAAAACATTTATTATTCAAAATACTGAAGCTACAGTATATCAAGGATGTATGTAAGTCTGTATGATGTATGTAAGTACTATGTTTAGTACTTGTAAGACCCTATTAAGTAAATTTAGCTGGCCTTTTGATCTGCTGTGTTTTATCTAAATTAAACCCTTACTAACAAGGATCCTGCAAGATTATGCCTGTAGAGTTACAAGATGACAATATTTGTTTTTCCTTGTTAGTTCACCTTTGCGCGTGCAAACATAAAATTCAACTATTTTATTCTTTCAACTTATTTTATGGAATCACTTTAAAATAACCAATTACCACAATAACTGCTTAGTTTTTATGTGTGCGTTTGTGTGTGATTTTTCTTAATTGTTGTTTGTTATTAATTAATTTTTACTCCTAGCTGATTGTCCCATACCTGAACATGGAGAAGACACAGTTATCACAAATGAGTCCCTCCTATTAAATAAATTCCCTGATGGTACTGAGATCACATATGAGTGCAGAGTTGGATATGTAAAAGCAAGTGGCACTGGGACATCGAACTGCGTCAATGGGAAGTGGACCAAGCCAGATATCATCTGCAGCAGTGAGTCCTGTCTAACTTGCATTTTACATTTGACATTCAAAATGCTTTACATGGTCATCTTGTCTCTATGTAATCCTACACTGATGTCTACTGTTTATTTTGATAATGTTGTTTCCTTTATATCAAAGAGAAAGACTGTGGTCCCCTTGAAGCAAAACCACACATGACAATTGACACCAGTGAGGGTACTCTGTTTGGTGCAAAAGTAAAATTAACCTGTGAAGAAGGGTATGTATGATTTCAAATATTTAAATTATCTGCTTAAATATCATTGTGTTAGCTTAGAAAATCAAGTATGCCTTGACTTGCAGTAAATCAGTTCATTTGATGGCTGAGTTTGCAACATTTGTTATATTTTAGCTGGTTTGGTTCACTTACATTTTACACTATTTTACCCACCTACCTACCTACCTACCTACCTACATGCACCCCTACACCCATATCCCCAGTGACATAGGGAAGGATGCTGATCTATGTTAAACAATTCTAAGTAATTGAAAACCTGTTCACATCTCCACCTGTGATGGCATTGCACCAGCAACTACTTAAGAAAAAAAAATCAATGTCCCCTGGAAGGCTCCATATTGTGTGACTTCTTCACAGCAAATTTGGAAGTGTTCACTTAACTCCTACAGAGATGAATTCAACATTTTGAAAGTGTCTATATTGGTCCACTCTGGATGATGTCGAAATTACACTTTTAGAGTGTTATTTTTAATATTGTTGAATCAACACTCAGTAGTTGAAATTAAACACATTGACTTACTCAACAATAGTGGATTATGTCAAAAGTTAACACTATGAATATGCTAATCTAACACAGAACAGTGTGATGTATATATTAACGTAGAAATCTGAGTTTTAAAATACTACTGACAAAGTGTGCTGTGGTGGCGCAGGGGTTAAGCACAACCCTCATATGGAGGCTCTAGTTTTCAATGCGGCTGTCGTGGGTTTGCTTCCCGGTATACCCCTTCTCTTGTTGCCCACTTTTTTGTCAATTTACTACCAAATAAAAGCCACTGGAGCAATTAAAAACAATGTTCCCCCAGAAACTATTGGCCATCAATATTCCCTAAATTCATTGTAAAAGACAGTAAACGCCACTTCAAGCTACTAAAACACCAGCACCAGTTGCAGTATATAATCTACTTTTATTTCAAAACAACAGCACTGACAGCAATATACAACAAAGGTCATACATTCATGGTACTTTGCACTGAAGGTGAAGTGTGCTTTGAAAGTTCATTGGAAGCGGCCATGGATGGTCTTGTGATTACTGATGGTGAAGTGTCTTTGGTGCTGCCCTTGTTTTCACCAATATGAAGGAGGAAGAACAGGAAATATAGCAGAAACATTAGGATAATAAATAAATACTTTTAAAAAGAGGTGTGTACAAAACTAACCCACCTGGTTAACAAGATAAAGCTTAAAAAGGTCAAAAATAATTACTAAAGAAATTAGTCAGCTTATAGAAAATTTTTAGACAGCATTAAAAGTTGTGCCAACTTGCCTGAAGAAATGTGTTGAAGTCATCATAACAGGCTTCAGTCACCAAAATGACACACTAACAGAGAAAAAATATTTTGGCAGTTTTTAGATATGCCACAGGTACAAAATACCAGAGTCAAATGGCTTAATTGTCTCTTCATTGTGTAGATATGTTCTCCAGAGTCCTGCTAATCACCTTATTATTCTATTCAGGTGTGGTGCAGCAGCGACACATCTAAATGTTGCAGGACAGGGGTTCTCCAATACTGGAGTTGTGCAGTATACAGCCAAAAACCTAAAGAAAACAACCTCCGCAGCTAAATAATGTTAACTCAAATGGCCTCAAACATAATCATTTTAACATGGAACTTACTTTGTTATAATAAGCTCCAGACAAGACGTCATACTACTGGGCCCAATAATAAAGCTCATGATAATTTAACTTTACAACATAGACATGCCCCCAACAGTGGAGCTAACAAGTTTCATCACCAGAGAGAGTGACTATGTCATTTTGAAGTCCATCTGACATGAAGTACAACAAACCAAGAGAAGATCAGAAACATCAAGCTACTGGTCACTAATGATGAAACATCACAAATTCAAAACATGTTAACGTAGTCCATAGAAATGCTCGTTTGCCATTTGTTGCCAAGTGGCTGATGATGACGTTGGTGACAAGCTTTACCCAGAATGCACCTGGAGACATTTGTAGTTTTGTGTGTCATAAAGTTAAATATAAAAGTGAAAATAAAGCCAGTCATGTAGCACAACATTTTAATCAATATTTTACACCCACTATGTCACTAAAATCAGTAGGTCTGGTAAGGTTTTTAGCAACCATGAGTCAACAATGGGGTACCCTACTATACAACATACTGGGGTATCATAAACAGATTAAATACATTTTTTGTCAGATGTGATAAAAAAAAATTGGATCCCCAAAGGCATGTTCTGACTCCCTTCTGGAACCCCTGTTGGTCCAGGCCAGGGGCCTGCTGCATCCCCCACCTGATTTGTAGCTCCTTTCCTGAAGTGATGTCACAAATATTTTACAAATGTTACCAGTTCACATCTTCAGTTGACAGACTGAGTTACTGTTGGCGTTAATTTAGAAATCAACACTGGACAGGATTGCTTTTGATTTAACACCTTGGAACTCTTTAAGGAAACTAACACTCACTAACACTCATGTTGTTCAATTAACACTGTATTTTTAACATACAACACTTACACTGGAAATCTAACACTTTTGAATTTGCTGTGTTCACAACATATAAACACAATGCTTTAAGATTTTTCTTTAGTTTTTAGCAAAAGACCTTGAGCCATTGCATAAGAGACCATTTGTTTTGGTTATATTTACTAATTGCGTCCTGCAACATGGTTTTCTATCTGCTTTTGGAACAATATATGGTCCACTTTCATCTGCACACGAACCACACCAGAGTTCACTTTAACCCGCACCAGAATGCTCAAGTGCCATTTTTCCCATTGTATTTTCCAGGGCTCAGATTTAAGGGTTTAAACTCTGCCGGTGTCCATGATGACTTTTTTATTGGGCAGCCTAACCCCCTTTTTATTGACACCACATTCAACCAATAATGTTATGAAATGGCTTTTTCCGAGCCAATAATATCCAGAGAGGGACTTGAGCTTGTATTGACATGCCTGTATTATTTCTGGAATATTTCTAACTGGTCAACTTGGAAACTAAATCTAAACCCATTGATTGTAAACATGTGTCCTGTCCTAAGTATATAAAGCATTTTGGGGTGTATTTTTACATGAATCCACCAGCTGCATGTGTAACCATCCGTAATGTGTGTGTCTTTGTCCTATTTTGATCACGAGTAGAATATTTTATTCTACAAATTTATTGTATTTCCCAGTCCATACATTCAACACTCAATGTGCATTTACAAGCAATAAAAAGGAAAAATCTGGGTGAAGCAAAATGTTTACATTTTCTTTGTGTTTCAAATGTAATATCTACAAAACTACTTACAGCTAGCACAATATCCATGGTGCACAAGATATATGACTGTCATCATAAGTTGTGTAAGATTTCTTCTTTGAATAAAATGTGGACACTTTAGTAGCTGTTAAATGGTGTAGTTTTGTGGAGATTACTTACCAGTCACATTTTGTGTCTCGTCTCTGAAGTGAAGCAGCAAGCCCTGCAGTTCGGGGCACAGTTCTGAGGTGGAAGGTGTCAGAGTCTTCTGCTTTAGTCAGCACTAATCAATAGGGATCCATCTTAGATCATTTTTCTTTAGGCCCAGCCCAGGATGTTCACGTTTCCAGCAATCAAAACACTCTGAGTTCAACCAAAAAAAAAGCAAGCATCAAAACAAAAAAAAGAGGGATGTTAATAAAAAATAAATTAAAAATAGCTTTTTAAACAAAACTTTATTTTTGTTTTAAAAAAATCATTGTAATTCCAAAAGCTTTTACCACAATTTTAGTTTTAAAATTGAAATTAGATTTTGCTTGATTAAATAATTGTGAAGCAAATTTACCACCTTTCTTCCCTATTTTCAGGGGTGAAACATAGGTCCCATGGGCTGAATAAGTCCCATGGATGGCTGTGCATATATACTGTAAAATTTTACTTTAGAACGAAACAAAACTTTGTCTTTTATAGTAAAGGATTAGTGTTATTTTGGGAAAACACCTACAGCCTACATAAAAGGGTGCCGGGGATTGTTTGGACCCTCTCTCCAAAGTATGACTCAGTGTGAAAGAGTAAAGGGCAAATAAGTAATAATAACAAATAAGTAGAATAATTTTAATTATTAAATCTTTCAAAAAATCTAAACTTTTTTGGTTCATCAGATTCTATCATTCTTTATGACTTATTTTGTCTTTATGCAGTTACTGGATCTCGGGATCGAGCTACATGCATTGCTTAAACAAAGGGTGGGCTGGAAAGGGAGACTGTGTCCGTAAGTGTTTGAATTCTCTTTTTTTCTACACAGTTGGCCAAAGCATTGTGTACCTCAAACAGAAATACTCTTTTACTAATTTTCTCAGTTCTCAGTTACTTGTCCCATCCCGCCAAAAGTGGAAAATGGTGAACATGCCTTGTAAAATTATGAAATACCATATATTATTATTTTAAATGTCACTCATCAAAGCCCCGCCTGATTACTGCCAAGACCTGTAAAATAAAGAAATCTGTAAAAAAAAACTGCCTGACAACATGAAGTAGGCTAAAAAGACATAGGTGAAGCACATTTGAACCTGAAATAACAATGTTCTCTTTCTAATTTTTGCAGTTGTTACTTGTCCCATCCCGACTAAAGTGGAAAATGGTGAACATTCTTGGAAGAGTGACGATAAACCAAAATATCAACAAACGATACGTTTCTCGTGTAGCACAGGTTACAAATTGAATGGGCATGAAACCATTCAGTGTACTACAACTGGCAGATATGATCATGGGCCACCACAATGCATTGGTAAGTAATTGTCCTTTATTTCAGGCTTCACAGAAGATTGGTTAGCTAAGACAATATACAAACAGTTTTCAAATACATTGTGAATAATAACCACCTACACCATTGAAAACAACGGGGTTGGAATCCATAACACACCAACATGTTTTCTGTCTGTGGACGCAGTTTCATGTTGATTAAGTCAAAGGGGTCAGATAGCGACCGTTCAGAGTAAAACATGACACTTCCTGTTCTCAGGGGGCGTGGCTTAAGTGATATCATTTAACCATTGATTATTATAGGGGACACGATGATGATCAATCACTGAAAGTTTGGTCCCAATGTCTGCTTTTGTGTAAGAGTTATAACAGTTTTGTGTTTCATGGTGAACAGGTGAACTTTGACCCCTGGTATGACCCCTTCAGCATGCACGAAAACTCACCGTTTTGATAACTTTGAATCGGCCATGCCTCATGAACGATCTGACCGAGTTTGAAGCCGATCGATCGAAATCCCTAGGAGGAGTTCGATCAAATGCAACATCTGTAAACGGCCAAAATGGGGTCAAAATCGGACGTTCAATCCAAGATGGCCGACTTCCTGTTGGGTTTGGACAATGGCTCCAGGAGACTTTTTTGTACATCCTGACATGATGTACATGTGTACCAAGTTTCATAATTCTAGGTTAAAGCATAGCTTGGGGTTGATTATTTAAAATATTCTAGAGGGCGCTGTTGACACAGTAGGCCACGCCCATCAAATATTGCACTGGAGTCCTTTCTGCAGTTGGATAAGGATCCATCCCAGTGAGTTTAGTGCAGCTGGACTGAAAATTGTGGAATTCAGAGCCAAACATAAGGCAATGGCGTGACAGGTCAGTTCGCCACGCCGCCACGCCCACCTGCTGCATCCAAACCAAACGGGGTTGGAAACAGTAACACACCAACATGTCTTCTGTCTGTGGACAGAGTTTCATGTTGATTAAGTCAAAGGGGTCAGATCGCGACCGTTCAGAGTAAAACATGACACTTCCTGCTCTCAGGGGGCATGGCCTACGTGATGTCATCATTTGATCATTGATTATTATAGGGGACCTGATGATGATCAATCATTGAAGGTTTGGTGTCTCTGTGAGCTTTTGTGTAAGAGTTATAGCAGTTTCGTTTTTCATGGCGAGTCAGTGAACTTTGACCTCTGGTATGACCCCATCAGCATGCACGAAAACTCACCATTTTGATAACTTTTATAACCCAATGCCTTATGAACGATCTGACCAAGTTTAAAGCCGATCGATCGAAATCCCTAGGAGTTCGATCAAATGCGACATCTGTAAATGGCCAAAATCGGACGTTAAATCCAAAATGGCTGACTTCCTGTCATACTTGCACTATAACATTAAATGTAAATCCTGTGTGTCTTGGGGAGCTCTACAAGTGTACCAAATTTCAAGTCTCTACGATAAAGTAGGTGAATAGGAAATTCTCTAGGGGGCGCCGTTGAGCCGTTTCTTTTGCAATTTTTGGGTCGACCATAAAATACGGAAATTTTCACCGGGCCGAATCCACCCGCCAAGTTTGGTGAGTTTTTGAATATGATAAAGCCACCAAAAAGCCAATTCATTTGGTACCAGAAAAATAATAAACAGTACAATTACAATAGGCCTTCGCAGCGCTTAGCTGCTCTGACCTAATAAAAACAATGACGGAGTTTGGCTACATCGAGGTTCACGACAGTAAAAAGACATGGAGGATCGACAGCAGGTAAAGCAGCACAGCTACAAACGCTCACCCGGATTAACATGACGGTCAGAAAGCTAAACAAATAACCTATAAAATTATTTAAGTCTTCGAGTTGCGATGTAAGATGCTGGTTCTGCTGTTGAACCACTGCTCCGCTACAGGTAGTAATATTTAATATTTAGTAATATTTAACAGACGGAGCCGCTTCTGCTCCACCTGGTAGTGACTCTCACACCGAACCTGTTTAAAGCTGCAGCATCTAACTTAAAAAATACATTTTACATACGTATTAAAACTTTCTCTGTCCTAACATGAGACGGACAATCTCTAAAAAAATAATCGATCTCCTCCCTGTTCTGCATAATTACTCCGCTCAGTCAGAAACAGCCAATCAGAA
>CAEGAF010030795.1:0-12654 GCA_903067075.1 Micropoecilia bifurca | reverse complement strand
TATAAATGTCACATGCTAAACTCTTGTTCACGCATTGAAACGGGATAAATGATAGATATGTACAAAATCACAGACAACATATTTATTGGGATTTATTGTGGATGGATGGATTTTCTTGGACATATTTAATAAATAATGATTTTAATAAACTCTGCCTGTGTGAACTGAGCTAAAGAGAGTTTAAAATGTGGTGATTTGCTAGTCAAACTCTCGTGTTTGCTGCAGAAAGGATTGAAGATTGCTCACCATGCAGACACAACTCTGTCCAGTTTCTGTGCATGGCAGAAAAACCTGAATCCACAGAGCGACACTCACCCAGCTCACCACGATCTGGCTGTTCTGATCACAAGGCAAGTGGCAAAAGTCTGTCCTTTAAGTCACGTGGGTTCTGTACATGTTCCCTATGTGAAGTGAGGTGGTATGTGTAATAATTTTTCACATTTGTTTCCCTCTGAAGGAAAGATATTTGTGCAGGAATGAACCAGCCATGTGAGACTCTGGGTCTCTCTCATCTATCTGGGATGTGTCAACCCCACCGCAGCTGCAACATCAACGAGGATTCAGGCCTGCCTGTCGCCTTCACTGTTGCTCATGAAATGGGCCACAGGTAGTCAATGTTAATACCTATAAAGTACCAAACAGAGAATCATTACAAGAAAAAAGTAGCAATAGGTTTTTTACAGGGGCTGCACAGTTGGTAGAGCTGTTGCCTTGCAGCAAGAAGGTTCTGGGTTCAATTCCCAGCCCTGGTCTTCCTGCATGGAGTTTGCATGTTCTCTCTGTGCATGTGTGGGTTTTCTCTGTTTACTCCGGTTTCCTCGCACAGTCCAAAAACATGACTGTCAGGTTAATTGATCTGTCTAAAAATTGCCCCTCAGTGTGAGTGTGTGCGTGCATGGTTGTGTGTCTCTGTGTTGCCCTGCGACAGACTGGAGACCTGTCCAGGGTGACCCCACCTCTCACCTGAAACGTTGGCTGCAGAGGCACCAGCAACCCTCCCGACCCAACCAAGGGACAAGGGTGTATGAAAATGGATGGATGTTGTTAACAGTAATATTTCACTAGACCCATAAACAAACAAGCGTGCTGCTGTACACAATTTTTTCCAAAGGATGATTCCCAGTTAGAAAGTCAGTTTATTGACAGATAATTGTTAGAATGTACAATATATAAATGGGGAAAAAGAGAGAAAGACTTATTATTCAAATTGCTGAAAAATCAAGCATTTTTGTAGTAGAACAACGATAAATTTGAGAAAACAGAGATTACATGTGGAGTTTCTCAAGACAATATCCTCAGGCCAATTTTTTTTCACATCCAAATGATTCTCATAGTGCTCAAATGAAGCACACACACAGGAGAGCAGCAGTCACAGCCACGCACCACCACCCTGACGCCACAGCAGCGTGTTTTTGCTCGGGTCGTCATATTTTCTGTGCCTTTTGGTAAAGCTTTTTGAGCACAGGTACTTTTTATTTTATTATTTTGAAAACACCAGTAGACGGTTAAGAAACAAGGATTGAAACAGTACTTTCCCATTAAAGTAAAAAGAAAGGAAGGTGCTGCACCCCTATGCATTGCATGCGCTGCATACCTACTGTTTGCGCCACTGCTGTTACGCTCTGTAATCAGATCATTGCCAAATAAGTACGATAAACAAACAAAGCCTAAAACCTTTGCAGTCTTTATTTAAGTTGTGATAATTTGTGATTCATTGCAGTTTTGGGATCCACCATGACGGCCAAGGGAATGACTGTGAGGTGGGAGCAAAACACCCGTTCATCATGTCGAGACAGCTGATGTATGACAGTTCGCCTCTGACTTGGTCGTCCTGCTCCAAAGAGTACATCACACGTTTCCTCGAGTAAGGCAGAGTCAGAACTTTATTATTCTAACACCACTCGCTATAAAGTGCTGACAAGATTTCATTTATTTTCAGTCAAGCCATGAAAACACAACTTTATGACATTTGAGACAAGAAAGAAGAACAAATCATGGGAGATTAAAACTTTTTAGAAGAATTGTGCTAAAGATGAATTGGATAATTCTGATTAAATTTTACAAAATGTTTTTCCAGATTCAGCATCGTCAGATGGGAAGGTTCATGTTCACAAAATTTGATGTTATCTTACTTCAATTTCTAAATAATTATATTCCTTTCAGATTATGCATGGGATCTTAATAAGTTAATTATAGCTAAATAAATGCTTTATTTATCTCACAAAACATCAGCACAAAAACCCCCCAGATAAAACTAAAAATGCTCTGTACATGCATTCATTCTGAGCTGTTTTTCTAATTGAAGTAGCTTAAAAACAACAAACACAACCTGCACACATTCAATGTTAAAAAAGTTACATTGAAGTCATTCCGCCATTAACTGAGACGCCTCATTCTCAGCAGCAGCCAGTGCATCTCAGAGAGTGAAAAGTAGAACTCAACACAAACATTATTTTGTGTTCATGTTTGTATATTTTTATCTCCCAAGCAAAGTAACTGACCTCATATTCATTGTTATTTGCCGTAGCCGTGGCTGGGGTTTCTGTTTGGATGACCGTCCTTCCAAGAGGGACCTGACGACTCCTCTGGCCCGTCTTGGCGTCCGCTACACCACCCATCATCAGTGCCAGCTCCAGTACGGTCCAAATGCTACTTTCTGTCCAGAGGTGGATGTAAGTCTTGCTCAAATTAAACTATACATTAAATTCTTCAGAAAACAGACGTTACCGATTTTAATTTTTGCCTTTTTATTTCAGAATGTTTGCCAGATTCTTTGGTGTTCAGTGAATGGTAGCTGTCGATCCAAATTGGACTCGCCTATAGATGGGACTCGCTGTGGACCAGACAAGGTAAACGCTATTATAAGCTCAGTCATGCCAGGTTTTCATTTACAGATGAAGTAGTTAACCTCGCAAAAACACCTCAGGTGATTTTTAATGATCACAGTATTATTTTTTTCTTACTTAGTGGTGTATTTCTGGAGAGTGTGTAATTGTGGGTAAACTGCCAGAGACTGTGAATGGAGGCTGGGGGCCTTGGGACAAATGGTCCTACTGCTCCAGGACTTGTGGAACTGGAGTTCAGTCTGCAGAGAGGGAATGTAACAATCCCAAGTAAGAACTTCCTCTGGACATCCTTTCTTTCTTTAATCCTTAGCTGCATGGTTGATTCAAAATATTCTGTTGTCAAAAACAGACCTGAATTTGGAGGAAAGTATTGCACTGGAGAAAGGAAGCGTTACCGGACCTGCAACAACAAACCTTGTCAGAATGAGAAGCCATCCTTCAGAGAGATGCTGTGCAGTGAGTTTGACACAGTGCCGTATCACAACCGGCTCTACCAGTGGATCCCAGTTGTTAACCCATGTAAGTGATAAAACCCTCAAACAGGCGAGGTATTGACTTCTTTTCTTTTCTTTTACATTTTCTGTTTCATAAGATAATTCAACATTAGATGCAGTTCTTGGTATTAATCAATAGGGGGCAACATTAACCCTTGAAAGTTTTCTGTCATTCGGCATCTGCACTCAAATTCTATTGGGTTTTTATGGCAGTTTGTCGATACGAAATGGTTGTCATAGTTGTTGTCAATTTACACAAAACAAATTCAATTTTAGTGGTATCATCAGATGAGTTTTTTTCATGTCAGCTGTTTAATAAGAGATAGAAAATAAAGCTAGATTACCTCAATTTCAGGTAATTATGTTTTAGTCTTCCAGCATTTCTTTGGAATTAAATCTTACTTGTTTACTGTTTTGGGGGGTGAAGACCCAAAAAAACAAAATGAGTAAACTTAATCTCTACATAAATTTACAGTTTAATCCCTGGATGTCCAGCTTCGGTCCTTGAGGGTCAGTGTCCTGCCAGTTTTAGGTGTATTTCCTCCAACACTTCTGGAGAGGCCTGTTAACAAATAATCATTTAATTCAGATGTGTTGAACCAAAGAGGGAACTCAAACAGGAAGAATTTTGGTCCCTGAAAACTAACTTTGGACATCACTGTATTAATCGATTGGACAGTTGGATCATTTTATGTTATCCTTTAGGCCTTGTAATGCAATTTTAAAGTTTATAAAGCAATTTGCATAGCATAAAATTATAGTGATAACAACAGTATCAATAAATGGTTATGAATAAAAGCAAGGAGTAAAAAAGTCAGTAGATTTATAAACCTGATTCATTTTCTTTTATGCTCATCCTCAGTAAATCCCTGTGAACTTCACTGCCGACCAGTTAGTGACTATTTTTCAGAGAAGATGCTTGATGCGGTGACCGACGGGACACCGTGCTTCATGAACAACAAGTCCAGAAACATCTGTGTTAACGGAGTGTGCAAGGTAGTGTGCCTGGGTAAGAGACCTGTAGGGACTGGGAGGGTTATAGTGGAGCAGGATGATGATGACACACCGCAGAGCAGCTACTTACTGACAGAGGGAGAAGATCCTCTGTGGAAACTTCCACTGTGCTGTGATTTGTGTGTTTGTGTATAGGAGGTCGGCTGTGACTTTGGTATCGACTCAAACGCGGTGGAGGACCATTGTGGGGTCTGTCTGGGCGACGGCACAAGCTGTGAGACGGTTTATAAGACATATGATGAACAAGAAGGCTTTGGTGAGTGAAACGACAATCGCAGAGCTTTGCAAAATTATTCATGCCCCTTGAACATTTTTGTATTAGGACTTAAAAAGAAAATCAAGACGAAGATATCAACTGTCTTCAGATATCTCCTAAATCATTTTCAGTATGGATGCAGCTGTCAGAGAATATTAGTGGACAAATCATCATGAAGACCAAAGAACACAGCAGATAGATTATGTAGAAAGTTGTGGAGCATCTTAAAATAGCAGCCTGCTATGAGACAACACCTCAAGCTTATAGTGGTCAGAGGGCCAGGAGGTGCTGAATCCATGGGTGAATGACTGAGCCAAAGAGCTTTGGAGTCCTCTGACTTCATAAAACGCTACACAAATGTAGACGATGTACCTACATACCAGTCGCCACGGTAAATATTGGGGTAGCAGCATCATACTGTGAGGATTCATTTCTTCAGCTATGACAATTTCTGCAAAAGACGTGAGAGTAGGTGAATGTTCACATTTCAGCAGGACCAGCAGCCTCAGTTACTAATCTGACTGAGCTTGTAGAGACAGACGGCCCAGCATAGTCAGACAATGCCTTAAAATACAGCCATCTCAACAGGGTGATGATTTATTATCTTTTTTGCATAGAACGTTTTGAAATTCATATATAGTTTCCCTTCTACATCATAATTATGCACCACTTTGTTTTGGCCTTTCATTTAAAATCAAAATCAAAATACATTCAAGTTTGTGATTGCAACATGGCAAAATGTGTTGCGTGAACATTTTGGCCAGGTGCTGTATCCAACCGAGGGAGTCTGAATGATTACAAAATTATAAACGCAAAGCAGACTGACTGCTAACGAGAAAAAGCTGTGAAAGACCTACTAAGATGAGTGTGAAAAAGCGCAGAATTTAAATATATGTCTGCAGGCACAGAAGTCATTTCAGGGCAGTGCATCAGCATTGTGCAGTCGTTGTTTATTGCCATGGCAGCAACTTCGTCCACACGTTGCAGCTGTTTGTCCTGTTGTGCTGAGATGGAAGTGAGCACGCATGCAGGCCCGTGTTTGTCTGAAGATACACATCTTTGTCTGGTTTTACTGCACTTGGACAAGTATAACTCACCCGCTAAATCAACATACCGTGAAGACAGATTCATAGTGAAAGAGGCCCTAAAACAATAAAACTCCCCTCCTTCCCGCCTTTCTCCCTGCAATCTCTCTTTCTTTCTGTGTGTGTGTTTGCTGCACGTTGCATCCCTTCCAGATAACCGGCCCAGATGTGTGAGACTTCAAAAGGCTCACACCGAGGGCAAGCATCCCCCCCCCCCACCTCCTTTCACAAACACACACACGCACACGCGCACGCACACACACCTTCCCACAAACATCATTAAACTGCACAGACCCGCTCATTGCTGCTTTCGTCCTCCCCCAAACCACCCACCTCCCATCCCCACGCAATAAAAAACAGAGACAGGGCAGCGCACCCCCACCTCCAGCCCACCCCCTCCGTGCCGAATAAGCACACATTCAGTCACACATGCAAGGCATCCATGCACACCGAGCCCACCCGGGTTAAACATCAGAGAGAAGGTGTCTGAAAGTCTGGGTGTGAGCGTGGCAGCTGCCATGGTGGGCCATCCCATTACCTCAGCGCGACTCTGATTCCCCTCCCGACTCTCCCAGGGTACGTGGACGTGGGGGTGATACCAGAGGGCGCCCGGGACATTCTGGTGAGGGAAGCCCAGGAGGCAGGTAACTTCCTGGCCCTCAGAAGTGTGGGGTCAGACGAGTACTTCCTCAACGGGAACTTCATCATCCAGTGGAATGGCGAGTACGAGGCAGGTGGGACGACGTTCTACTATGAGCGCAGTGGAGACATGGAGAACCTCACTGCACCTGGACCTACCAGGCAGCCAGTCTTGCTCCAGGTAGGTTGTCCCGTTCATAGGAGCGGATGAAACCAGCTGGGGTTTTTTTTTTCCAGTTGTTCAGAAGTTTTAGTATAATCAGCGTTTTGCCACTTCAATCCTAAAAAGGGTCCTGTTCATAGAGGTTAAACTAAATTAATTCGTGTTCGTAGTTCACCTTCTAATCAAACCACAAAATAGTCCTTGGTCATTCATTTTCACTAATAAAATAAAGGAAATCACAATCAGTGCTGTGAAAAACAAAACATTTAGCCCCTTTTCAGATTTCTTCTGTTTATTTGTTTTTTGTATCAGTCTGGATCAAGCCAATTTTAATGTCAGATAAATATAACTACATTAAATGGAAAAACAAAAGCAATTACTCCCTAATTATCATAACTGACTTTGACACACTCACTTACCAGGTTTGCAATACACGGCAGTGAGTTTTTAACAAGGATTTGAATTAAGTTTGGCCAATTTTTCCTTTAAATTAAAGAGAGGCTGGTTTTTGAGCATGCATGGCCTTTTCATGGCCAAAATTAATCAATCAGATTTAATCCCGGGCTTTAACTAAACTACTACACAATCCTTTTGGGAGATAAACTTGCTGGTTTGCTCTAGGTGATTGTTCTGGTTAATGATCCAGCTCCACTGGGTTACAAAGTGATAGCAATACTCCTTTTCATGTTTTTCTGAAGGAAAGTCAGCAGGGTCCTGACGCAGCCCACACCATCATACCACCACCACCATGTTTTTCTGTTAGTTTGATCAATTTTTTTCTGAAATGACACATGCCACAGAAAATATTCTTTGGCATGTGTGCCATGTAAAACAGACATTTGCTTCGTCGGTTCACAGAATATTTTTACAAAGGTCTTGTTGGTCATCGTCTGTGTTGTTTTTTTTAATTGATTAGTTTTATCTTCACTCAATCGATGCCAGTTTTGGTTGTTATTCATTGCATCAACAGTGACCTTACCCGATACAAACATTGTGCTTCAGATGTTGTTCATGATTCCCGTGTGACCACCTGAATGAGTCATTGGTGACATTTTGGTGTTCCATATTCGTTCTTCTCATTTGTGGATAAAAGCGCTCACTGTGATTTTCCTGGATAAAATGTCATTTGTAACGCTTTCTAGATTGATAAATTTCAGTGACTTGTTTTCTCAACTGCTCTTCAGTGAGGTTGTCATATTATTCCCATTCATTTGAATATTTGAAACACATGAGTGTGCAAGAAAGTAAAAACAGAAATCTATAAGGGTCCAAATTAAAGCTCTAGTGAAAAACCAGATATAGTAGAATGTGGATTATTTGACTACATTGTTTTTTTTATAGTTGTTGTTTCAGGAGAAGAATCCAGGTATTAAGTTAGAATACACCATCAAGAAGACTAAATTTATAGAAAATGAGGTCACCGAACCCACTTACAGCTGGAGTCATGGAGCCTGGACCGACTGCAGCACCACCTGTGGCCAAGGTCTGGCTTATTTCGAAACATCTTGCTTTTGTTTTGCCAATAAAATATGCTAAATTAGAAATGTTTATGTCCTTAGGAGAGCAGCACCAGCCAGTGCTGTGTTTTGAAACAGATGTGGGTGTCGTGGACGAGTCTCTGTGCGACCCAGACAGCCGTCCAGAGGACCGACATCGCAAATGTAAAAATATGGAATGTCCTGCAAGGTGTGTACTCTGACATCCTCACACTGTATTGCAGATTTTCTGCAACCAAAATCAGCCATTTTTGTTGCATAACTATGATTTCAACTTTTACATGTGAATAGCAACCATAACAGTTTCACAACTCAAAGGTATATAAACTTTTATATTTTCTATAGGGCATACAATACTCAATTTTTAAGTACTGTAATAAATAGGTCCGAAAAGAATGATAGCTACTTTGTACATGTTCTCTTTTTTTAAGCTAATCACAGCAATTATTTAGGAACACAAATTATTTTTTCATTTAAAATGTCAGATTATTTATTGAGGCAACATGTATACAAACTAAAAGTTAAAATCTTTTCAACATTATTGACAACATTTTTATAAAGTGTTGTAATCTTCTCAATACAAACACTCCTACATGCTTATTTTCTAAAGCATTTTGAGATCCAGATGATTGGTAAGAACATTTTTGCTTACCTTGTCGTTCTGTCCTCTGGCTCTTAGGTGGTGGGTTGGTGGTTGGCAGCATTGTACAGAAACCTGCGGATCAACAGGATTGAGGAAGAGAACCGTTCTTTGTGTCCGCACTGTTTCAGGGGAGGAGAGAGTTCTCCACCCTGTGGAATGCAAGCATCTGCTTAAACCCAAACCTGTGGTGCCGTGCAACAGAGATGTGCCATGTGGGCAGGAATGGGCTGTTGGGAACTGGGAGGAAGTAAGCCTTTTTTTAAGGGTAGCTTGTTTTCTTCTGGGTAGCAGCTTGTTTCTTAACCTCAGTTTTACCAATAAAAGACTTTCATTGCAAGTATCTCCACCAGCTTGATATTGTTTTCGTTGTGCTCTTAGTGCCCCGTCACATGTGGAGGGGGAGTTCGCTCACGCATCGTGTCATGCACATTGGCGCCAAAGAAGATCTGTGACCTCTTGACCAAACCCAGGTCCAAATCATTGTGTGCTTTGCAGAGCTGCCCAAACTCAAGTCATCACAGACGACCTGGGCTTCCCCCTGTGTATCGCCGCATTTACCCAAATAAAACTCCCCCTACTAAACATCCTGGCTCGACATCATTAGCACCTATAAGCTCCACAGCTGCGCCTACAACAACCACCAAAGAAACTACAACTGCCACCACAAAATCCACTTTAAGCCCTCCAGGTGCATTTACTGAAATTATAGTCTCAGAGAATCATGACTTTGGTGTTCGGATGAAGAAAATGAAAAATGCAAAGAGTGAAGTATATCCTAATAAATCAAGTTCTGCTAGTAAAGAAAAGAAAACAAGTGTTGGGGAGGAGGAAAATGTAGACGCAGAGGAGGGAAGCACTGAGGATGGGGTCCTGTACTCCCCAGGATATGATTACATCGTTGAGGACAAGACGAAACAAGAAGAGAAGATTATTGACCTGGACTTTTTCACCACAGAAACGTCTCTAACGACTCGTCTTCAGACAACCACACCAAAACCACAAGCACGTCCTCTTACCAAGCATATAACTAGAATGCCACCCACAACTGCTTTGCCATTCTCTCTTACCAGTACTGACACATGTTCAAGGACAACCCACCACTTACCCAACATCAACACCACCTCAAATGCTAAACCATACCGCCCATGGACACAACGTGCTCCTCTAACCACTCCCATGCATGAGCTTGGCCCGGGCCTTTCAAAAACTGTCTTCAAAGTGAAACAAGTTCCTGCAACAACTGTAAGAAAACCATCCACCACTGCAGCTCCACCTCATGTGACATTTATGAACCTGAGGAGCTCCCCTGCAACAACCAAGAAAACCACTCAAACTGCTGGTGCTAAAAAACCACCCAGGTCCAAAGGAAGCCACTTCAAGAGCCAAAACCAGCAACCAAGAAGTCCGCAGAGCAGTTCCACGAGTGACCAAAGAAACCTGATGGCCAGAGAGCCAGTTAGCATGGATGTATTTTGGGTCGTAGGAAACTGGAGTGAGGTGTGTAAAGATATATTTTGAATTTTTTATTGTAGTCTGCAAAACATCATTCCAGTAAACATTTACATTAACGATGTTTCCATGATGCTCCCCTGAACATTTATCCACTGAAACGTAATTGTCCTACACCCTCAAGATGTATTCTTCTCACTCTGTTGTTGCAGATAAACTAAAGCAGATTTAAAATCCACACAGTTTAATTAACAGAAAGTATAAAACTGTAGAACAATTTAAACTGGGATGAAAAATAATGATGCATAAAATACTAAGAAAATTAAATCAGTCCACAATGCTTAGCATCTTTCCTTCAAAAAGCTTCACGCTGAATGTTCAGGGTAATATGAAAAGTACTATTTCCCCAGCAGAAATATTTTCAGGCATAAACTTCTACTCTGTTAATGTTTTTATTCCGGTAGATCCACCTAAATGCCACCAAAAATCTACAACAGTTCTTGGAAATGTTCCTAAAGTGGAATTGGAAGAACTTTCCAGAGTAAAGATACTACAAAATAATAATAATAAAAAAAGATATTAAAGCAGGTCAAATAAAATAGCTTTGAGTTCTCTTGTTTGTAGGCCAAACCAACATATAATGACACATTCATATTTATTCCATTAAATGATAATAGACTAAAAAGAAGGATGTCCAAAGATCTAACATGATCCATAAAATGTATGATGGATATTTTTTATGTCCAAATTTAAAAAACATCAGTCTAAAGCATTGAGTGTAATGCTTTAATGTTGTGCTAAGCATAAACATTATTTTTTTTAAAGAAATATTTTTCTGTCCAGTGCTCAACGACCTGTGGGATTGGAGCTTTATGGAGAACCGTGGTGTGCAGCTCAGAGGATGATGAGGACTGTGCCAACATGCAGAGACCTGAACCTGCACGAACATGTCATCTGCAACCATGCGCTGCCTGGCAAACTGGCAGCTGGAGCAAGGTCAGCAACTTTAGATGTCAGGAAACTGATAGTCACGCAGTTTACTTGTTTATTACAGTTAATACTAGAATACATACATATAGTTATTGATTATTCTCTGTCACTGAAGAAATACAAAAATAAAAACTGTCTTGTCTCTGTTTTAACTTGCATAGTTTTGTGTTGTAATTCTCTCCACAGTGTCCAGAAAGCTGTGGGTCTGTGAGAAGGAGGCACCGTGACGTTCAGTGTGTTGATTCTCAGAGTAAACGTCCACTCAGACCTTTCCACTGTCAGACTGTGTCCAGCAGACCTCTAAGCGTCCTGGGTTGCCCCCAAAAGTCCTGTATGAACTGGACCGTGTCACCCTGGGGACTGGTAGGACAATCATACATTTACATTAAACATAGCAGGGCCTATTTAGGCACATTATCTATGGTGCTTATGCTTCTAGACATTGCATTTTTATTTATTTTGGTGTTGACTATCTGAAATATGTTTTTTATTCTTAATTAACTCTTAGGTAAGATTTCAAGAGTTTGAAATCCATAGGAAATCCTATTAGCTCCCCCTGAAAACACTTTCCCCACAGTGAAACACAGTGCAGCATCAAGCTGAGGAGATAATTTTCTTCAGCAGGGACAGAGAAGCTGGTCAAATAAACAGGACAACCAAAGAAAACCTGCTAAGAGACTCCAAAACGCTTAAAATTGTGGCTGAGGTCCACAATTCAGCACTACAACAGACCCAAACACAATGGTTTAGATCAAACCATTGTGTTATATTACTGTCAACAATTTTGCAATGCTCTCTGTGTGAGCAAGGGGGCTGTTTGGAGAAACGATCTAAATATAAAGCAGTGATGCTTGTTGTCCCCAGTGCTCTGGCAGCTGTGGTGAAGGCATCAGGGAGCGACTGGTGTTCTGTCCCGAACCTCATCGCTGCAGCACCACGTCCAGGCCAAACGACACTGAACTGTGCAATCTAAAGCCTTGCACACACTGGAAAACCGAAGGCTGGGGGGAGGTCAGTCTCACTCTGCTGACCCACAATTAAAGTTTGATTTTTTTTTATAACTTACTACTCTTATTTCTAGTGCTCTGTGAGCTGTGGAGAGGGTCAACAGGAGCGCACAGTCAGCTGTGTGAGCGATCAGGGTTTGGCCGTTTTGCCAAACCGCCTTTGTGAGACAATTTCTAAACCAGAAACACTCAGGAAATGCAACATGCAGGAATGCAAGAAAAATTCAGGTTTGTATGTGTGGGCGTGTTCCTGTGCTCCTCTGGCGGTGAAAGAGGTTGATCGGAAAAGCAGATTGTGTTTCCACACACTTTCGCACCTCAATTTCACATTGTGAAGGTAACAATTCTCCAAATCCGACGTTTAGTGCCGGTCTAACTGCAGCTAATCAGTGCCAAGGAAATTAAAAGACACGTCTATATTGACTGCTGTGCAAATGGCAGGTAATACCATGTCAAGTAGCATTGCACCTACTGTAGGTATTGCGCTTTACATCCATCCATTTTCTTTGCACCCTTGTCCCTTGGAGGGGTCGGGAGGGTTGCTGGTGCCTATCTCCAGCTGACGTTCCGGG
>CAEGAF010030785.1:0-18003 GCA_903067075.1 Micropoecilia bifurca | reverse complement strand
ATGCAGAAAGGCCGGGGCCGGGAATCGAACCCAGAACCTTCTTGTTGCAAGGCAACAGCTCTACCAACTGCGCCACTGTGCACTAAGCAGCCAATTTCAAATATGTTTTATTTTGTGCAATGCAGCAGGTCTAAGCAGAAATTACATGCCAAGTTTCTTCCCAAAATTTGGTATTTTAACAAATTTCTAAATGGGGCGAAGAAAGGAAAACAACAACAACAAAAATCACTTTTATGCTTCTCACACCAACTGAAAATTTTGTGGTTTATCTGAGAAAAGATTGGGCTTTGGCTTGACTGATAGAATATAATCTGAACATTAACCAGCATTTATATGTGAAATTAAGTAATAGCACAGCTGTGCTTTCTTCCTACCTGGTCACAAGTGTGCAGAGCAAAGATGATTGCCAGCATGCCGGTGGACGGATAGCGACCGTGATGCTCTGTCCAGTGATCGTGGACATACTTAAAGAAGACTGGATTCACCACCAGAACCTACGTAAACACAGGGTTTCAATGAGGAAAAACTGACTGGCCAAGAAAAACAGACACAAAAACAGATAAACTGATCATCTCTTCACTGTTGCCCTCTGCAGCAGTGAAGACAGAGCAGTTCTTGTAAACTTATATCCAACTGAAATGTGGCATCATTGTATTGATTCCACAGTTCAATGGCAGAATATGTTGGAATAAAACTAACTTTTAGGAGCAGGACCAAATCTGAAGTTTTTTTTTTTCTACTTTGTTGTGCCTCGTGCTAAAGCCACACATCGTCTCCCGCTTATCTGAGATTGGGTTGTGTAGGTAACTGATCCAGGAAGGCATCCGTCAGATATCCATCTCCCCCACGACAATCCCCGGATCATTCTGGGGAATCTCAATGCATTCCCAGGTCAGACGAGATAAAGAGTCCCTCCAATGAGTTCTGGTTCTTCCTTGGAATCCTCCCTAAGTGGGACAATGTCCAGAACACTTCCAAAGGTTGGCACCAGGAAGCAATTCAAATCAGACGGCTGATCCACCTTTACTGAGTCCTTTACTCAGTTGGTGAAGCACCAACTCTTCTTTCAGCTCCTCCTTTCTAGCTCCGAGTTTGAGTTCTAGATCTCACTGTTTTGGTCAAGATCCATATCGCATGACAATAGGTGAGGGCGGGATAGCAGATCGACTGAAATGTAAGCTTGGTTATGTTGCAAAGATCAAATGGTTTGAACTCTTATCCAAGTGGAGCATTGAGATTTGGTGGAGTCAGCTTTGTTGAATTCCCTGCATAGTAGCATCTCTTGCAGGTCAAAATATGATATCAATAAAATAACATATATAGAAAAGGAAAAAAATAAAACTCAGAAATGTGTTTATTTACCTTATCTCTATCAGCCCCCACTCTGTCTTTGACCCTCATGTAAGTCCTGAAACACGATTAAGTTACTTTCATCAATTTGCATATATGTATATAAATGTTTAAAATCAAATTAATAATTCTGGTCAGAAATTTACATTCACTCATCCCAGGCATGAAAAACATTATATATATTTTTTTTCTTTTTTCCACGGCACACATGATTTATTTTGCAAAACCAATTGTGAGAGCTTCTATAAAAACTCTTCCATGTTGGAAACCTGTCATGTGCTACAACTTAATCCCTTATCTACACAAGAGAGCTTTAAATCACAAAGAAGGTTAATTAAGCTTTTAAAGCCCAAATGAATGCCAGAATAAGAACAAAATCTCTTGGAGTTATTGTGCATTTAAGGTACTTGACAGACCAGGATTTCAGAAATATCTTTTAATTAACGCTGGAAAAATAGCATGGGTTTTATAGACAAGTAAGAGCTGTAAGAGTAAATTAAAAGGCATTACAGTAAATACAGTGCTTAATAACTAATTAACCAAGACAAATACAAAAATATTGTAGAAATATTATGGCCATGGTTCTCTGTGCTGTATATTTTACTGCTGTAGATTATGCCGTTGTACAACCACAATTTATATCACCATGCCATTAGTCCACAGAATGTTGTCTAAAGTAAACATGTAATAACTATGACCGGCTTTGTGCTTTGGCTATTTTATTGCCTTTTCACTGCTGAGCTGACAGCTGTTCATTGACATCCTCCACAAGGAAGATGTCAACCAACTGAGTCATGCTGTGACATTAGAAGGAAGTTCAGCTGGAGGACAAAGTGTGGTAAAAACAGAAATGGAGTATTGAGAAGATAAGCTGTAAAACCTTTAGTAACCCACCTGTAATAAAAATATATTACTTTCACTTTTTAATGTTTCAATTTTCCTACAGACTTAATTTGAGGTTTTGTTTAGCTGACAGCTATAAAATCAAACAGAACGAAAATAAAAGTTTGAAAATTATAACTCAAACTTGTAAAGTATCATTTAAATGTCTTACATTTTGATATGGCCGGTTGACAACGCACTGGTCAGCCACTCCAGGTCCCTCAGCTTGAATGGCAACAGGACGAGGTTCACTCCAGGTTGCACATCCACAGCACTCTCCGGGTACAGGAAGTGATGCGTCGTCCTGATCCCGACATCCTTCTCAAAACCTCGAGTCACTGCCTTGTTCATTCTAAGCAGGAAGCAGAAGGAAGGTTAATGTGAACCGTATATTTACATTTATCCGTGGGCAACCTTGGCCATACAAACCGAATTATGAAGCTGTGCGAGTCGATTAATTTGCCGTGCCCGGACCCCCGCAGGTTGCCCGAGTTGCCGACAACTGCACATTTACGGCAACGTTTGTTGACTGGCGTGGGATCCACAGGGGGCGGGGAAATGACCTGGAACATTTTTGCCATCACTTCCTCTAAAGTGTGGTCATTGCCAGACCGCTGAAGACCCTGTAGAAAAAAATACAACGGTTGCAAATAATTTAGGACCGGAAAGTAGGAATGTAATGGCTACAGACTGCTGGGAGAAAACTGACAGTGTATCTACTACAAGAAAAAAATAAAATACTGTAAAGACTTTTTGCTGTGAACCTCTTCCAGTTATGGTTCTGCTACAGACTCCATTCTATAAACCGGAGTGATGATGTTAGCAGCTTTGGTTCTGCCCCCCTCTTCCTTTTAATCTACTAATGGTATCTGCAGCAAGACTTAATCTATAAATGCAGGAAAAAGACTGAAAACATTTGTCTCCATTAACACACTGCGGATATCAGCTTCCATAACAGGAAACCAGAAACATTTTTAGGTGCTGCTGCTTTAGATTTTTACAGAACTTTATGCACTGTTATTGCATTCACTTTTCTTTTATAATACTAGCATGTCTGGTTTTAAATAACACTTTTGTACATCTGTTTTGCAGTGTGCAAGGACTACTGCTAAGATAAATTAGACTGTTGTTGCTCCTCATCCACATCCACATACTGGAAACAGCTACATGAACGCTGACTTTCCATAATTGCTGATATTATTCAAACTGTTCATATTTTGGAGAATTTTGTGAGTTACTTAATGTATTTGAGCAAATGGTAATTCTACACTTTCTTTGTTTTATCAATTTACAGGCGTATCCAGCCTATACACAACAGGATAAACTAGAAGGCACACTGAACAAAACAGCAAGCTGTTCAGGTTCTAAGTAAAACCTCAGACATGCAAATTAATTTATGAAAAGTATAACTCAGAATAGTAACATCCACAGAGATTCAGCTCAAACTTCTCCTCACCAGCCACCATGCAAGTGCATCAGGGTCAAACTTGTTGTTCTTGGCATGTAGGATAGGTTGCTGGCTGGAGTTGTAGTGGTCGCTGAACCAGACAGACTCCTGGAAGTCTGAAATGCAAGAGCCTGAGCAACCGCATGACCTGAAAGAGGATGATACTGAGAGTCATGCAGGAACTGACAGGACACACAGCCTCTACAAAAAAAGTCCTGTCACTGTGAATTCTGCTCCATGATAAATGGTCTTAGACATTATTATGATATACAACAATATTGTTGTTTTGAGACCATCATCAGGTAATGTGGTGGTAATGGCATAATAATGCAAGTACACCCTCCTAATGACCAGTAAACATTCATTTCTAAAGAACATTTAAAACAGAAAAACATGTTAAATAAAAAATAAACAAAACAACTTCAACAAATAAAATGATGAAGTCTGTAAGCAAAACAGGGCTTGTAGAGACCAAAGCACCAGAATGAAGAATTTTATCACCCAGTTTTATGGTAGAAAGAGAGACAAAAACTAGAAAACTGAATTACGCAAATTAAAATTATTGAGCAAGTTTTAATTTATCATGAGATTAAATGATTTATTGCGACATGCCTAGCTACAAAATTACTTTGGGTTCTGTAATTTGACTACACGGGGTTCCTCGTTTTCCTCTTCATTGTCTTCTTCCTCCTCCTCCTCTTCTTCTTTTTCTTCTACATCAGCCTCAGGGAAGATGGTACTGAGAGGAAGAGGGGGGTGAGACAGGACAGCAGGGGCCACTGTTGGCTTAACCACTGGAAGCAAACAAGTTTGAAAATAAAAACTTAGAAGAATGATGCATAATGGAAACTCTCTAATTTACATCCATGTTTTTCTCAGCTTGCTTGTTTTTCACATACTATAAGACATTGTGACTATGGACAGTTGAGCATCCCGTCTTATCCCAGTGTATTGTGCTAATGAAATCTGACCTATGTTAAAGAGCATTTACAGCTTCTGATCCTAAGACATCAATTATTCACCACAGCATCCAATCTTGCATAGCTTTTCCTCCTCAGCAGAGTCTGGGCTGTACAACTCCTGAATGTGGATCTTCTTGGTTCTTTGGCTTATAAGGAGATGCCAGATCCATTTTGACACTTTACTACGCACATCTGTTCACTTACTTGTAATTTAGAGCATTTAGGCATCCGGACTCTGGGTTTTAACTGATACATCAGAATGGACAACATCCACTGGGATTTTCATGTATAACCATCTAGCTGGATTACACAGAATGGTACATTCTCCAATTCCATCCGAGTTCATACTGCTCCTCATGTCTTCCTTTTCCATACAAAAGAGGAAGACATTCCTAAATTTATCAGGAAGAACAATGAGCAAACACCATCTACAAAAACCAGAAACAGCAGCAAAGATTTTAAAGTACCTGCTAACCTTCTAAATCCAATCAAATTTGGCATCTACTGGACGGTGGACACATTTTCAGAAGATACCAAAAAAAATAAAAAAATAAAAATCACAACTGTTCAAAACCTATTGTCAGAGATGTGTTCTTCCTTCAGACAACCAGATAAAACTTCCAGTTTTAGTGCCTATGACCTGAACAGCTGCTGCATGTCTCCCCACATATATTACCATTGAGCTTTTTGCTCTACGACCAAACAAACTACTTTTGACGCTTCCTCATCTGTTTGCTTCCTAAAACAATGTACTTGCACATATGACTCTACTATTGTGGAATCAGGAAGTGCTGCTCCCAACGTCACAGCTACTTTTCAACTCAACTCTGCCTTAAAAGATGTAAGAGCAACGGTTCAACATTTATTCCATTAATATACACCACCAAGGTGGGATGAAAAAGTCTCACACCCAGATACCAAGTCATGATGGGAGGCTTCTACCTGATATAATAACGGGATAATTGTTCATTTACATTTTGTAGTGAAAGCACAACTGATATTGTTGCCATTAGAGACTCATTTGTACAGTTCTCACCAGTGTCTCTGCTGGAGGCCGTGGCTCTGCTGCGGGCTATTGACAGTGGCAGGATGTGTCTCCTTTGGCTCTGGCTTGCAAGTATCCAAAGGAGAACAACAGCAATTGCTACGACGATGTAAAGCTTCCTCCTAACCAACATGGCCGGATGGGGGGTGGGGTGGTGGTGATGGCAGGAGGAAGGAAATGTTGGCTAGCTGATAATCGTTGAGCTATGTCAGCATAGTCGTTGTCATCTGGCCATTTTGCTCTTTACAGTAGTCTCTCCTCTACGTTTTATTTCCATTAAGCTCGAGTCCAGTGATGCTTTCTACACAGTGAGGACAGGATCTGTTGGAGACAGAACGACAAAAATATTAACATGATCCTCAAGTTACGTTTGGCTAGCTATTGGGACTGCTGCACTGGTGGAAAGTAACGAAGTACAAGTACTTAAGTACAATTCTCGTGTATCTGTACTTAAGTAGATTTAATAATGGATACTTTCTACTTTTACTCCACTACATTTTACAGTAAGTATCTGTACTTTCTACTCACTACATTTCTGCAAAAGTGTCGCGTTACTCGTTACATCCAAAACCCGTTGAACTTTTTGTCCGTTAAAATGTGACGTGGCGCCGTAAAATCCAAGCAATAACGTGACTTGCGTGTCTGCGTCACCCGTCGCCTCCCCCTTTACTCGCACGCGGAGCTCCAAGACATGCGCAGTGGTTTGTCAATAATATAATAGCGTTGCATAAATCATAAGATATGGCGACATGTAAAATCAGCAGCGCTTCGCTTTCACAGACGGTGGGGACTTCGTCCAACTTTTAGCGTCACTTGGAAGGAAAGCTTAAAGAAAGGTAAGCGCTGTGGACGTGATGCTAGCAAAGCTAGCTGTACTGATTGAGACACATATTGCATCTGCGATGAAAAAAGGTTGTCACTCCTGTGTTGGTGTTGACCGACATGTCGCAAATATGGGACAACGCTGTGACCAAAGTGCAATATAGTAATATGCCGTTCAGGAACGATCCGATTCTTCTGGACGGATCTAGACTAAGTCCTGTATGACTGAAGCCTCACTGAGAGCCGTTCTTTGCTCTTGTAATGCTCTGCGTACACGGGAGTAGCCATTTTATTTCATTAAAATGTATTTATATTTATTTAATTGGCGAATAAATAAAATAAGAACGTAAGAATACATTGCTCATTGTTTTCGTCACCTGTCATGGTGGCAGACATTGCAGCAGGAGGGAGGGGGAGAACAGTCACTGGGCTCCTTCTGCTTGGTTACTCCTTGCTTATTGGGTCTTGGACAGTGTTCATAGTTGAGTGTTGTTAATTGCTATGTTTAATGGTGCAGACAGTTGTCATTTCTGACATGGGCAATACGGGCAACCACCCAGGGCGTTATCTTTTTAGGGTGGCAGGAGACCTCTGTGGATTGTGGCACAGATATGAAAGCAAAATAGAATGAAGAAGAGTTTGAATTGATACTGGTTACATTTATTTCAGCTCTAAGTATTTAATATTAGGAGTTTTTATGGGAAAGTGGATCTTTCAGATCAATTTGAGAACCAATTTTGATAGGTGCACTTAATTTTATTGCCATGTTGCACGGGGTGCTGGTCTTGATTTGGTGGTCTAGGCTACAACTCTGCTACGTGACTCCTTGGTTCCATGTCCTCCCCTGCCAGTTGGATTTCTTTCAAAATAAACGTGTGACAAAAAAGTGAAGTTCATGCTATGTTAGGACAGGAGACAAGATGTTTCCATCCCTGAAATTATGATGCATAGAATCAAATATCTCAGTCTAAACTATGTTACAGAGAGTAAACACAATAAAAAACATGCTTTATCTGTGGCATTGTTCATTAAAATGGCACATTTCTGATGTATTAAAATTAAATACTATTGGTACACTTAATGATATTAGCGATTAGGTAATGTATTCAACAAGTACTTTGACTTTTAATAAGTATTTTTAAAAGCCAGTATTTTTTTTTACTTAAAATGTTAATGTGGTACTTTTACTTGAGTATATTTTTGTCTGTGTATTTGTACTTTTACTTAAGTACATTTTTGAGTACTTTCTCCACCACTGGACTGCTGCAGTTAAACATCAGTAGCTTAGAAGCTCTTGTCTGTAGATGATTTACTACATTTAATAGGGCTGCACATGTGATAAGCAATACTATACTGGTTTCAACATCTCATTTTCCACGCTCTACAGCATCATCTGCATCACCTCCAAGTAATTTCCTCAGTGAGACTATCCAATAGGCTGAATATATTATTGGCATGCAAAGAGTGAATTCCTTGCAAAACATACTGTATTCCCAATAGCTCTTTGCAATATTAATGAGTCACATTTTTATTCAAATGTCTAATGTATTCTCAGTACATTGGGTGTGTCAAATGTTGTCCAGATCATGTAGCCATTTTTCCACAAACAATATCTGCTATATGGACTTTAGGAAGTTATTTAGATATAATAAAAGTAAAGGTCAAACATCAGAAATTACAGGATGAACTCTTATTCAAACATTTCTCACTGACATTTCTGCCAATTTTGAACACTTTAAAATTATGACTCAAATTATGAAGGAGAACATGACAGATTGACCAATAAAAACACAATTGATTGAATTATCTCTTTTTGTGCATCATCAAGCAATTATTTGTAAAAATTAAACTATTTGTCAAATCCATCATGAGCTCCTGCTAGCAAAACTCATACAATATTCAAAATGATTTAATAAAAACCCAAGTTTGTCATTCAAAAGAAGAGTTTGTAACAATGCATTAATATAAACACACACAAGTTCCACAATGTTAGACCAGAAAATGCACGAAAAGTCAGAATTCTTGATCTTTAGAGAACAATAGAGTCACTAACTCCCCCTCCTGTACATCACCTCCGCTCTGCTCCAGCAGGAATGTTTCCCTGCAGACAAACGTGGTCTGTGAATACCAATCAGATCTGGATTTGTTTCAGCTACTCCTGTTTCAGCTTCCACTCCGCTGTCAACTTCAGTGGGCCTCTAACTTTGTTATGTTCACAAGAGTTTACATTTGTGAAATTTAATCCCTCAATAGTTTTCAAAATGTTACAGTTAGCGGTAGATGTCCTATTTGAAAGCTTAGTCTGCAACTTTAGCTCTAGAAGGTTTAAACTGATTATTTATGAACAATATACATGGAATAAGTAATAGCAACTAAAATAAAAGAGAAATCCCAAACTTCCCATCCCAAAGTGCTCGGTAGCACTGATTACTGAGCCTCTCCACTCTAAACCATAATGACCACCATTTATTTCAACGAAGGCTTCAAGTGAAAGCACATGCCGGTAAACACACAACCACAGTCATGTTTGTTAAAGCTTCCCATTTCCATTCTAATTTGGAAATGTAGAGCTTCTTAATCACGGCCATCAGGCGCCCACTGATTCCTGTTTTAGATGAGTCTTTAACCGATTCAAGCTCCGTCCGCACTTTGGGAAAGAGCATTTCATCTGCATTTCCCCAGCTGTGGTTCTCAGGGCACATTTACCTTCATGTTTTAGATGTTTTCCTGCTTCAGCAAACCTGATTTTAATTGATGGCTTTTGCTGAATTTCTGTCATCTGGATTATGCGAGTTAAAAAAAGGAAACATCTAAAACATGTAGGGAACTATGCTTATTGGACCATGTTGAGAAGCACTCACCGACAGAACCCATTTATTTAAAACCTTAAGCAAGATAAGTGAACAGAATGTGACTTATTTTTTATACCTATAATTTAACCAGCTTAAACCTTCAAAACAATATAATGCAAGGTTCTTAAAGGTAAGTGATTGATGAAAATTAGCAGGGGGAAAAAAAGGTCATATTTCTGACATTTTTCATATAAAATGCCAACAAACTATTAAAACCTTTTTTTTCTTTCCAAGGAAAACCTTATTAAATATTTTTGTTATGATAAAGGGGCTGATTGTAAATACTCAACAGGAATATTTGGTTTTCATTCCCTGAAAAAGCAATAATAGGTCAGATTTTAGAGGAGAATAAATTCCTTCTAGCGTATCTACTTACTTCCCTGTGCAAAGTGCTCTGCAGTTTTGTGAAAGCATAGCGCCTAAAACATGGGGAACAAACCGAAAACATAAGAAGTCAACAAAACAAAGGAGAACTATGAAGTTCGACAGCCAGCTAAAGGCAATTTCAAACTTTGTATTGGAAATTCAGTTATATGTCTGGCATTTTAAAAGCTAAAGCTAAGGTTAACATTTTAATACCTTAAATAAACAGTCATGATTGAGGGCTTACCCATTCAGCAGTTTTAAATCAGGCCACTCGCTGACTTTGGTTTCAGATCAAGTTAGACAAAGTCAACATCATGATTCTTTATTCTGGGTAGCACTCAGAGTCTAAAGGTCTTTGCAATGGTGCGTAATCCCCGTCCTGCCAAATGCAGAACTTGAATATGCAGTCCGACAGTGCGGTCATGTGATCTCATTCCAGTTGTCTTTACCTTAATCTGCAGCCAAAGCAGGTCCCTCAAAGGCAAGAGGCATGTCACTCCATATCCTGCAGCAACAACTCAACTTTCCTTGCAGAAAGCTTTTACAGCAGCTGGTTGGACAACTAATTTCCTCTCGGAGTAGAAAACACATTTATTTAGAAGCCTGCAAAAGACCCACCAGTCAGAAAGAGTTGAAAGACAAGGGGCATCATCAGCTGAGTCAGAGTCTGAATGTTATTTTAGAATGAGTGAGGTTGAGGTGGAGGAGAATGGGTTAGAGGTCACATGGTTTCCTGTGCTGGGGAACCACAGCAGTCCTTGTTTCTTCCTTTCTTGTTGCGTGACGTTCACATGAACGGTTTTCATGTGCGAACAGAAAGCAGCTGCCTGAAGTTTTCAACTGGAAAACGGCAACAACACAGAGGAAGAGTGACGTCACTTATCAGATGAAGATTCAAAAGTCCTTTAATTAGTTTGGTCTGTTGTAAATAAACATGTACTATTTATGTGAGGAAACAAGAGGGAGTTATACATTTTTCATTGGATTTATTTATTGATTTTTATTTGATGTATTTATAAATTTTTAAAGGGTTGCATCCATCACTACTAGAAAAAAAACAAAAACTCTGGGATTCCAAAAGAAAACCCAATACCTCAGCAGCACAGCACACCAACATACTGAAAGCAGTGCTGGGGAAAAACGAGCAGTTAAAAGAAGGTATGCAAATTGGCAACAACGCACTTCAATAAAACGCTGCAAAAGTTGTGCTAGAGACTTTAGGGTATTCTAGTGGATTTTCACTCATCTGCCATTCAAAAGAGTTATATTGGGGTAAATATTTGTTTAGGTCTTGGTTGCTAAACTTTGTTACGAATTAAATAAAAAGTCTTTGAGTAGTCTGACAAGCTATAATAACAGCATCTCCTTAAAACAATGCTTTCCTGAAGCAGAGCTAAGCTCCACTTTTTTCCACCCACGGAAATGTGATTATTCCCCCCCCCACTCCCCTTGCTTTAGGCCATTAGTAAAGTTAGCTGATAGCGCTGACCTTTAATGGAAGAGAGAGCACAGAGGCCAAAAAATAAATGCAGAACTAGATTTTTTTTTTCCATTCCTCTGCAACACCAACCAGTGTAAATTAACCTTCGATCAGAATGTAAGCAAGTTCCCTTGGTAGCAAATGAACACTGTGAATTAAGGAAAAAAGAAAATATTTGGTTCAACAAAGAAAGAAGAAAAGACTGGTTGCTGTTAGTGACTTTAAACTGCTTAGAAAAATGGCACTGAGCGTTAATGGTGCAATAGAAACAAGCAAAATGCAGATAAAGTGTTGTGATAAACTTCTAACATGTTATCCAACATGTCAGACACAGCAGAAACACGCAGCTTTTTAAGGCTGTGTGAGAATCACATCCGATTTTATGAAAAAGCAGAAGTGTTTGTTTAACTACCATTTCAGAAAAACAAAATGTGCGTACTTGATCATATTAAGGTCTGTATGGTCTCTCCTAACATAAAAACAAATGCCTAATCTCTCCAACAGTGCTTTAGAAGCCAGGCATCAGACAGATGAAAGCCTAAGAAAAGCTCAAACTCGCATGGAAATAGCTATAAATAATACTTCCTAAAGGGGAAGAACACTATTCGCCTATTTCCAGTTGCATTTAGGACAACAAGACCCCATTTGTATCTGGAGTGTGCTCAAAAGTTTATATATACACTCATCTGGATCATTAATATTAGCTATTTATTTATTTAAAGCATTGTCTTGCAAACTACAATTGGGCTTTTATTTCCATTGCAGGTTTCTTTAATCCACACTGTACCTAAATTTCCAATACAGACTAATATATTCATGCACTCAGACTAAGAAAACCTAAAGATGAACCTTCACCAGAGGCTTTTTCTAGTCACAAAAATATTTTGCTATACTTTCGATTAGATATTTGAACATTTTTATACTATTTAAATTGGTTGGTTTCTTGCAGTGAACTCCGGTTTAAAGCAAAAACCATAAATTTTCAATACAGCTGAAGTCTTGCAACTCAAGTCCCAGGTTTTTCTAATTTGCATCATCAACAGATAAATGGTTAAATCATGGGAAGAGTGGACAATACAAAAGGACAATGATCTCAAAAACAAATAAAATCTAGTTTTGAAATAAAAAAAGGCTAACCAACTTTCAAAATGACTCCCAGCCTCCATCCTAAAGATGATATTTGAGCTACATGAAACAAAAAGACTATTCTGTGAAAGGAAACAATATCTAAAATTGATCTCAAATTATGCAATAAGCTTTCTAATGTGTATAAAAAGCATGTGGTACTGTTGAAATTTGCTCAGAAACCTTAACTTCAGATATTAATGGTGATGTTTGAGGTTCACCACAGGTTAGAGCTGTACTTGTAATTTTGATGAGGTGTGAGTTAGAGAAAATCTACACTAAATCAAATATACTGGATTTAGCTTTTAAGTTGTATTGAAATATTATCATTACTCCATACCAAATGCACGTCTTGTTCAAGTAAGATCAATTAAGGTCCAAAATTAATAGGATTTTCAAAATGGTGACACGTGTCTTGAAACTTGAGACCAGAATTATAACATTCACATTTGACAGATTCATACCAAAATGTTCCTTTAAATAACAGTTTGAAGTGTGGACATTTTCTCTAAATAGAATCTTATTTCTGTCTGACCGACCTTTTGTTGCCTTCCAGTCAGTTCAGACTTCTGAGGCTAATCTGTGGTTGTGGGCCAAAGAAATGACCCTGGTTGAAGTAGACAGTGAGTCTGAACAATCCGTTTCTGTAGCGAAGATTGAGAGTAAGGCCTCTATAATTACATCTCCCTACGTACTGACTCAGATCACACAACCTGCCTCTCCATCTGTAATTACATTAAGTGTTTTCAGTGTCTTGTTTCAACCTCATGCATCAAACAGGACCTTTAACTACAGACACAGAGAACTCACTGTCTTCCATGATACCAAATACATTTTTTTATCAAATCAAATATAGCAAGACTATGACACAGGAAAAGAAGTATTAAATTGGATGAGACCAAAAATGTCAAGTAATCATAGAAAGTTTAAATCGTTGTAGAAATTTTTAACAGTCGACTTAAAGTGGAACAAAGCTACAACTGTTCTAACCAAAGTTTCAAAGAAGAAGCTTGACTGACAAAATATCCTCAAGATTTTTGACATTTCAAAATAATGAGGTTTGAATGCCACAACTTATTTCATCCTTATTAACCACACTGCCAAACAACACAAGTGTCACCAACCACCATTTCATCCTTCTCAAAGTCTACAAGACAACACAGTTCACAACAGCAGCTCTGCTTTGTTAAACAAGTTAATCATAAATTAATAAGGTGAACCTTAAAAAACACAGAACCTTAAATAAGGTTCTTATTTGTTGTGCTTTTTCTAGCTTGAAGACCCTAAAGTAGCAATCTTCTGCATTAACTTCTTTAGATTCTAACTCAGACAAAACTATGCACACCCAGGCGGTTCTGCAACATTTTCTGCTACAGTAACGGAGAGCTGTTCTGAATTTCCTTGTCCCAATTGTCATGTGCCTCAACTTTTAACATGCCAACAAAGAGTCCGAGATGTTGCTCTTGGATATTGTCCAGTTTCTCAGGGTGAACTCGCTGGGACGTTCACTCCGGTCCTGGCAGCTGGCTTGAATATTCTTAAACTTGAAGAATGATAGACTCCAAACATGATGTTCAGGTTTTACTTGTTCCTTTGGCAGTTTGGCCTAGTTTTTGTTCAGTATCTACAAGTGGGTTGTTCATTTAATTTTGCCTAATTTTATGAACAAAACATCTTTTATATCAAGTCCTGACAAACATCTCACTTAAAATATGAACTTTTTAAGAATGACTTTTTTACTTTACAGCACACTGATGATATTTTTAATAAGCCTCCTCAACTAGTTCGGGAAGCAGCAGTTCCACAAGCAGCAAATAGTTAAAGTTAGGATTTAGTCCGTCACCAAATATTTTGCCAGATGTCAACACACAAAGTAATGCCTTTAAATCATGTAGATAATTAGGTAATTTACAATCTCACACATAATTTACATTCTGAGAGTTTTAAGATTATGCACAAAACCTCTTTCTCCCTTTTTCTGCAATTTCAACACCCTTTAAAGTTGTTTCCATCAGCACAAAACACTTGGAAAGCAATAAAAAACTGAAAAGAGTGCAAAGAAAAAACTACTGCTTTTTCCACTGAGACATCATCCCCTTTTAAAACCATGTCTAAAACTTTCCAATGCTTCTTTTTGTCCTCCATTCAAGCACCTTTTGAAGATACAGGAAACGCAGCATCTCAATATTTTCTACTGGTATTCGCTTGAAAGATCAGCACAGTTGATTACAAGTGTTTCAGTAAGTAGCAACCTACTTAGCAGCTAGAGTATCAAACCACACACTGAAATAAATTATGTAAATGTATTTTTGACAGCAGCAGTTATTAGCTAGCTAATAAATTAAACTTCATACTGTTTAAATATTAAGCTGTGGCTATGAAGACCATGAAAATTTGCAAGATTTAACACTACAGCTTGTTAAATGGTTCAAAGCTGACCTCAGAATGATCTGTGTGCAGCTGAAATCCTGGTGAGCCTTAAATCGACAATATCATAGTGAGCAATACGTTTTCAACAGCAAAAAGAGGAAGTGGCTTCACCCTTGCAAGTGAAGGGAAAATCGCTCAACTCAAAGGTTGCACATCTGCATTTCAATGTGCGAGTCCTATGAAAGATCTCAACTACAGGAGCACACAAAGAGAAAGTAACTGATGCTTTAGCCAGCTCATTTCAGACTATTAGGAATTCCTTATTACAGCAAAAAAAAGAACAAATAGTGATCTCAAAAATATTACCGGACTACAATAAAACATTTGCCTGACCCTTTGCTGCTGACACAACTGAATGTCCCCACTGAGGGACAAAGATCATTTCTATTCAATTCAAAATAAATCATACTAGAATATTTGTCATTGTCGACTAATATTTCAATACTGACTATGAAAAAAATCCTCATCCCACCTCAAAGTAAAAATAATTTTTAAAATGCTGTAATGAATTTCCCTAACTTTTCTTTACCGGTATACAAAACTGCATGAAAGGTTGAGGTTTTGCCACTTAATGTCAAAAAATATTTCTTACTTCAGTATATACATTACAATGGAACATTGTAAGTTCCTATCTAAGTGGAAAAACTTAAACATTTAACTTTAAGACCACAACAAATTAAAATATCATTAAAGAAATTAATTTCAGTAATTCAACTCAAAAAGTAAAAACTTTTACACAAAATTAAGTTCCTCGCAAAATTTAAAATGTGATGAGTCTAACAAAATGACAAAAATATGTATTTTTTAAACATTATTTTTTATCCATCTAATTTTAAAAAATCCTGTACATTCTTGTACTATGATGCTGAGGTGTTGTAACAGAGCGAGCTTTCTAAATTGTGTTGGTTATTTTGTGATTTCCAATAAGTTTTCTTCTATTTCGATACCTCATGGGTAATAACCATTGCCAGGCAGGGTGGGCACTAATAAAACTGGCAGTAATTAGTTCTAGCATGTACAGATGGAAAAATATGCATCACATTTCCCTGGTGAAAGCAGTGAGGAATGTTTTGCTTTTTTGAGCCCATGGCCTTTTGTGTGAAATACGTTTGAATTTGTGTTGCAGTTTTGGGTGCATCCGATGGAAGCTGCTACACCAAACTTTGCCTAAGAGTTACAGTGATAACTTCACTCCATGTGTCGGCTGCCATTTCTTGATTAAATATTTTGTATGTTGAATTTATTTTGTATTTGCGTTTACCAACTCTGGACGAAATAAGTGAACTAAAAAGGAATGGGTGAGAGACATCTTAAATAGAAGTGATTCTAAATACATTTCAGGGGAAACTTCTACTAAAGGTGCAGTTTCCTTAAGTACAGGTTGCTTAGCAATTACCAGCGCTAATGTTTTCCAAGGGTGGGCAGTGGCAGAAGCAGCTCTTTAAATCTAATTAGTAAGAAGTTAAATCAGTGATGGATAGTAGCTTGAGATAAACTATTATTATCTTGGCTAAGATAGCCAAGGTAGCCATTAACGTCCAAGTAAAAATATTTCCAACACCATCTACTTCAAGAGTGTTTTAACACAGGGTAAGTGAATTATTCAACAAAATCATCTGTCCTCCATTTCCACACACTTTATTGGGAGAAAGGAATGCTGCAAAATGAATAATTTAACGCAACTGGCTGCATTTGCTTTGATAAATAACATGTCATTAACTGTCAGTATAAATTGCCTAGACTGTCAAATAAATAAAAACCCTTAACTAAATTTGAATTTATTTCTGTACTTGAATTGTACTCAATTTGTTTCTCCTGGATATAAACTGGATGTTTGTTTTTGTGTCATAAAAGCCATTTTCTGTTTAGAGGTATTAAACAAACTGAATTCAATACTTGTTGCCTTCTTTTTACCAGACTTTTTGCTTCCACTTAACGTTCTGTTAATAAACCCTCCAAGACACGGGTTAAAATAACTGTTAGCAATCTTCTGTATAATTATGTAGGTCACAACATTTCTGAATCTAAACTTTTTTTTAGTCATTCTTACACTACACTTTCCTAAGAAGGTGAAATTTTGAATGTGGGTGAACTTTATCAAATAAATAAATTCTTGAGGTATATCAAAGTGTAATTACGAATTAGTTTCACATTTAAACTGAAATGCGAACATAAACAAAATTCGACGATATTGTAATTTATTGGGATGCACCTGTATGTTAAATAGATCAACTCGTTTTGAAAGACTATCGGCAGTGAAATGCACCTAAAACATATTTGAACATGTAGCCGTTTTCCCATTGGTAGCAGTAAAATTGCTGCGACGACCCTGCAAACGGATTTGACAGACAGTCGGTGAAGAAAGTCTAAGTCTCCAAAGTATTGTGTCCTCCTCGGCCCACTACTTTTCTTTCTTGTCGGTATCACGGACTTCTTTCCTTTGGTAACGCAAACACACAAAAAAAACAACAACCAAATACCACAGAGAGCAATGAAAACCATCAGGTACTAGCCAAAACTTAAGTAAAAAAAAAAAATCAAAGAAATCAAAGAAAAACTTGCTCGAAAGTTGCTCGCCTGAGTCACCACCACACTGCGACATATTCAACAAATAAAACGAAGCAGCTGAGTGCGAGTTCAGACATTTTTTTAGGTCCAACTAAACAGTCGACAAGAGTCTTGAAAACCAGACCGAGAATGAGAAACTTACATGTAGCGGCAGCAGAAGTAGCGGTGCAAGGCAACAGGGGTTTTTTTTTTTTTAACTTCGTCTCTTTGTGAAACCGCTGTGCTGATGGTATTATGATGCAGAGCAGAGGCTCCGCCCAACGGGGAGGGGAGGTTATTTATTATCAGTGCGGTTATCAGTGAGCCTTGGGGTTCTTCCCCCACTCCAAAAACAGTACTGTGTGTTTCACAACACACCTCACTTTCCTCACTCCGTCTTTTTATTTTGCTCACTCCTTATGCTGAGTGAGTATTAGTTAGAACTTCTGTAAAAAGATTGTGCAGTTTATGTGAGATGTAGTCACAGTGCTAACCAGTGTTGTATAGTAACGAAGTAAAAATACTTCACTACTTTACTTAAGTATATTTTGGAGTACTTCATACTTTCCTCGAGTATGAAAATTTTTGTTAACTTTCACTTTTACTTCACTATATTTGCGAACTTAATTGCATACTTTTACTCCGATACATTTTCAATGTGTGGTTTAGTTACTCGTTACAAAAAAGCGAGAGAG
>CAEGAF010030782.1:0-11694 GCA_903067075.1 Micropoecilia bifurca | reverse complement strand
CTGAAATGTTACTTGAGTTAAAGTCTTAAAGTATCTGAAACGTCTTGTACTTAAGTATGGAAATTACTGTAAAAATGGATGTACTCAAGTAATGTAGTGAAAAGTATAAGTAAAAAGTAAAACAAGGCAAATGCAGTTTGACATTTTTTATATTTTGGTAAACTTGTCAAACACAGTTAAAGTAATGTACACAATCAAGTACAGGCAAAATTAAACCTGCTAATAGGCCTCATTTAGTTAAAATTAGGTGCTTTAACTATACCACAAGGTTAACTTAACCTGCTTTACAACTGTACCAGCTTCTGACATGAACCCCATACGCACCCCATACACCATCAATGGTGTATGGGGTGCGTAATGCGTATGGGGTTCCATTTGTGTCCGACTTTGTAGTCAGTCAGTAGGTGGGGTCAAAACTCCAGCGTTTCTCTCTCTCTTTTTTGTAACGAGTAACTAAACCACACATTGAAAATGTATCGGAGTAAAAGTATGAAATTAAGTTCGGAAATATATTAAGTAAAAGTGAAAGTTATCAAAAATGTTCATACTCGAGGAAAGTATGAAGTACTCCAAGATATACTTAAGTAAAGTAGTGAAGTGTTTTTACTTCGTTACTATACAACACTGGTATTACCTAGTATTAAACCTGTTTAATTAACACAGGACCATGATCTCTGTACTTTCGCAGATAAAAAAAACAGAGCTAATGGAATCATAACAATCTTTATGTCACAGTGTCTGAAAAGCAGCGTGTAAAACATTTTTTTGGAAATCTGAACTTTGGACACTGACATTTGGACACTTAGCCATTTATGTTAATTACTGAGACATATCTTGCATATAGATGGTATTTTAGGCTTGAATAGTTTGGTGCTTGGCTAGCTCTCTTTAGCAAAATGTTCAAAAACAATTGCCTGGTTTTTTAACTTAGATTTTATTAATTTTTACACAGCAATTACACAGCCATACATTAGCAATAACTAACACAAGTATTGATAGTCTGAAGCTTTTCTTCTGTTGTGAACTGTGAAGGTCCTGGATGTTCTTCTTTTGTTTGTTGATTGGTCCGCTAAAAATTCTACCTCAGACAATCCAAGTGAACGTGAGAAAGCCCAGACTGTGGTGTGAAGCGAGATTTGAATCGAGCATAATAGTGCAGGCAGGGTTAGTTGTTGATTGCAGATGTCACTTGTGCTACAAATTTACGGACGTATCAGAAACACAATGCAAAGGTTCCTCCTTGGGATTTTGTGTGTAAAAAAAGAAAAACACAATTTATTGTGTTAAAACTTTTAACCGAAAATCTAATGGGCAGGTCTCCAGTTCATTGCGTAAGTCTCAACCCAACCTTTGTATTTAAAATGTTATACATTTTGATATTTGACTCCAAACAATGTGATATTTCTTCTCTCTTCATGGTCTGTCAGTGCATGTGAGAAGGTTATCTTGTGTACCTGGCACCTGATGCACTGAGACAAATGGAGTGCAAGCAATGCAGCTTTCCACTCTGATGCATAAATGGCACACAGCCATATTCTCACCAATGCCAACCTGAAATGTAAAATATGAAAAAAAAATGCCTTGGTTTGAGCTTTACAGTAATTTCCCCGGCCAATTTCATTTACAGTAGAGAAAGCGAGCCAGACATTCTGTTCTACACGTCAGCATAGCAGCTTCTACCCTTACGCTCAACAAGAGGTGTCCAGTGTGAACATGTGGAAAAGACGGATCGCCGTGACCCACTTGGAGCGCGCCGCCTGTGCGTAGGACTGAAGAAATCAGTGTGACCTTTGCTGCAGTGCTACACATGGAGATAATTATTCTCTGCAGAGACACTGAAGTGTAAATGAGGGCTGCTTTTCAGTTTGCTATAGAGCATAATCAAGGCTCTGCTCTGGCACCTCAGGATGGAAATTAGCCGGAATGAGGCTGTGAACTGTGAAGGGCTGGGACATCGTGGGGACAGAGCTCACTCATACACATTTACAAACTCACTGATACGTTCCCCATGTGCTTGGGCACGCTCCAGGTATTTGCTCTGCAAGACACCTGTGTTCAGCCCATATGTGCTCAGCAGCAAATTTAGTTTAAAGAAAGTGTAGACAATGTCTCGGTGTACAGACTGATGTTTTGATCAGCATTACCCGAAAATCTTGTTGAGAGATGTTACCGAATAATGAAGGCAAATAAATCAAACAAATAAAAGGATTTTCTTTAAAAGCAGTGTTTTACACTGAAACTGAGCATGTTTACTTTTTATATAATACCTACAGTCCTACAGTCAGGTCTGTAGGAATCTATGAAATGGGAAATATGGTCAGGTAGATGTTAGTTTTAACCTTCATGTATCTTTGTTGAAATAATTTCACAGGTTGGCATGCATGCTTACATCTTCACAGTTCTGCTCAACTTCTTCTGCAGGTGGGCTGGCATCTAGACGCAAAGATGTCTGCCTTTTGACAGCGCTTAAAAACAGCAACAACAACAACAAAAATAGGAATAGCAGCAACAAGAAAACCAACAACAATCAGTCCAGTCTTGTTCCTTCCAGCCGCCTTTGCTTCATCCTGTTCTCCGTCCTTCTTCCCTATAGAGCAGAAACCACTGGTGTATTTAGTATTTTGTCAAATACCGTAATTAAAATTCTCAAGCAAATATTGATCAGCTTTTCAGTTATTATGAATTCAACAGTTGGGGTTTGACCTTGATTTAAAGAAACTCAGTGCTTTGGCTGTTTTGAAGTTTTAATTTTTCCAGAAAACTGGAAAACAGCCAATCAGACAAACACTGGTTCCAGATTAGTGAAGCATAGAAGCAGAATGTTTCTTTTCTATGTTTGGTTCTGAGGATGTAGAGCAGATTAGAACAATGATTAATTAACCAGTGGAAGTATTTGAGAACTGATGTGCTTTAGCCTCCTGGCTTCAGTGAGAATGCCAACAGTGGTGTTCAGATCACCTCAGGTTTTTCTGATTGTTTTTTTGGCCTATGTGTGAAAACACGGTTGCAGTAATCAGTGTGACTAAAGATGTACATCTTGCTGGGACATTAGTTGTTAACCTTAGAAATGTTCTTCAGGTGATAGAAGGCCGTCTTTGAAAACAATCAATCGGCTATGTATTTGATGTCCAGAAAAGCTGCAGTGTGTGTACTTTTTTGTGTGCATGTATTTAGGGGGACACTGGTAGCTGGTAGCTTTGCAGCAAAGCTTAGGCAGTAGCCACATTAACTGATGGGTTAGGTGTTGGCATCTCTTTCCTCCCATCTTTCCCCAGTTCAAACCAGCAGCTACGTCAAACCAGACCTGACCTCTCCCCCTCTTTTTCTGCCCCACTGCTTTTGCACCTTCCAATATCAAAGCAAAGATATTCAAATGAACAACCTTTGACCCAATTGACACCCGTGTGTGTGTGCTACGAGGAGTGCACACACACACACATACACGCATGAATGCACATGCAGACAGACACACACACACACACACACACACACGAATAAGTAGAGATACACCAATCACCAATCAAGTTGACGAAAACTATTTGAAAGGTGACAAGTCACCTGTGTTCAACAAAACAAAGATATACTTTGATGTATAGGTATCATCAAATTCATGACATAAATTGTATATTTACCAGCCTTATCAACATTCTTAGACAACATATGAACATATGGATTTATTAATATTTAGCTAGCAAGCTAAACATTTGATTTGGCGATTTAGTTGGGAATTAAATATTTAGCTTGTGATTTAAATAAGTAGTTTGGAACTTTGACTTTTATGAATGTATAAATAACATGATGAAAATATGACTCTGAAATGTGAACATCCATTTGTTTTTCACTGAGAGCCTAAATAAATGAAAATATTATTAATTTTTTTATTGTATAACATTACAAATGTCACCCCATAGCTAAACAGTCTTTAGCGCTACCACAAATTATACAAGCCACAAATTATGCTTAGGAAATTTACTATATCCAGCTGTAAGCTTTTGTTTTGCTAAAATCTATTTAGGTTTTATGCTAAGTGATTAAAAAAAGTTAGGAAAGATAAGACAAGATAAAAATAATACAGTTTGTTATTTTGAAACTGATCCAGCATTTTATCATTATTGAAGCACTGTGTTTTTTACAGTTGTTTTATGTTTTAAATAAGACAAATAACAATAAAAAACAAACTCTATGTTTTCAATTTGCCAGCTTAGCCTCGGTTCAGCTGATACCAGAGTTTGACCTGGTAGAAACACAGAGAACTGGTGCCGGATTAGCACAGGATAAACAGTGAAACTGTTGCATAAGGCCCCATTGTGTACTAAGCTATCATTCTCTGGTATTAGTTAAAATTTGTCTGACCAAAAAGCAGAAAATCAGGTTAAATCTGTAATGAACAAATACATTTGCACAACAATGTACTAGACAAAGGATTTTTGAAAGAAAAGCAGAGATGCAGCAGAATGGTGTGACAGTGTGAAGCCGCATGATCCACTGTAGGGAGCTCTGAAGGGACCAGCTGAAAGAAAAAAGCATTTTATCTTTTCCAAGAAGAACATTACACATGTTCCTCTCTACATACCCTGCAATAATGTGCAGACGGTGTAAAAAAATCAAGTCTTTTTTCGGTTTTAAGGTTTTGTCTTTCTGGAGTCACAATTCCTTAAACAATGATCTATTAATGAACATAAATACTCAGATACACAACAGAACATGAAATATTACACAATAGCGTAAGTGACCTTGAGTGTCGAGAAAGATGCCTACAAATGAAATTTATTATTAAAAGAAAAAAAATAAAGTGATTGCTTAGTCAGAAGTCTTACAGCAGAGGTGCTGAAGTCAAGTCCCCAAGTGCTACGACCCTACAGCTGTTGGATACATTAGCCTTTAAAAGGTTCACTGACCTGTGTAGTTTGCATGCAAAAATGATTCAACCCTGATTGCAAATTTATGTTTGTTGGCGAAATAAACACACTAGCTAGCCACTAGCCTAGCCACTGCCACACTAGCCTAGCCACTGCCTTCCTGTGAAATGTTGTCAGAAGGAGGAGTTGTGAACGATGAGTTTCTGGTTGTAGTTTGGCAATGGCAGCAGAGGAAGTGAACGAAGACATTCAGTCTGTGTTGGCCACACTTCCAAATACTGAGCAAGTAAATCAGAGCTAGAGGAATGCTTAAGACATGTTACTGCTGTGTTATGAGGTTTATGGAGCGGTAAACTTTGTAGCATAGCATCCTTCATGACAGAGCTGGCTCATTTACATACATCACAGCCAAAGTTAGCATTTTGGTAAAATCAAATCCTGTTCTTTCAAACTTAAACAGAGTCCATGCTTCCAACAAACAATTGTTTCTAAATAGTTGAGGGACCAGGCCTTCTGTTCAAACCGAAGTTAGTTGGTTTTTACATACAGCCATTTCCAATAAACAAACATGCATTCACTTTGGATGCATGTTCGCATTCAAGTATCTGACCACTGCAGAATTTCATTGGAAGATCGGGAACCTAGCATCAACCACAAGACCTAATGATGAAACCTTTTCAGAAAAACAGCTCAGAAGAAAAATAATATCAAAACCGAATGAAACTCGAGGAAGTAGAGCTGCCATGGCATAAAACGATAGGAAGTCTTTATGTGCTACATTTCAAGCTGCATACGCTTATCCACACCAACTCTCTCACCACTGAACCTCTAAAACTACTAACACACCCCTTAAGAAAACACCAATAAACTCAAACTCGTTCATCTTGCACCAACCTGCCAACAATCTGGCACACTACAGTTCCCGCATTCTTGCTTATGGTTCAGTTTCCAGGGAGGCTATCATTAAATGCACAGTTTCATTTGAACACGTTCTATAGGGAGAAATAATGATTCCGGGGAGTGAGTACTTGGAGCTGCTCGCTTACTTTCACAGAGCTTGTCAGGGCGGTTAGCATTTATCTTGTCATGGCGACAACACCCACCCTGCTTTTAACACAAGTGAGCTAAAACACATTTGCATTGGCGTGCTGTAGCTGTGCGTGTAGGCATCTGCTTTTAGACCCGCAACACAAACGATTACTGTTCAGCGAGTTCCTGGACCTAGATCAAGATATAAAAGAGGGATACTGTCACTGCATAGCACAATGAAACTATGTCTGTGTCAGCACCGAGGTACATAAAACATTCAGGAAAGCAGTGTGATGAGTAGAACGACACAAAAGCAAAGAAATATAAAACTATGGAGTATCAAATGGGAAAAGCTGCATGAAATGGTATCGTCAGTAGCAAAATATGCAAAAGTGAGATGACAATTAGTTACCTTAATACAAAATGTATTCAACTCAGTTAGGATTATTGAAAACAAGAAGATTAGTGGTTTCCTCAATGAATAAAATGATTCCTGCAGTCTCTAAATTGTTCAACTCCAACAGAAAATTTCTTTTTAGTACTAAGCAACTGATTGAGGACCCAGCCTGTTGCATGTTATTTGTAGCTAATCAGAATATTGTTTGTTCTCTGTTAAATATGGTCCACAAGCTATTTCTGTTGCTTCTTCACAGTCGGCCATATTTGTTTACTCTGGTCCAGAGAGGTCTTGCGAGATTTTCTGTCTCATGTCTGCATGCTGGTGAGTGAAACTTGTTGGTGTGTGATGTGTTCTCAATGCCATAAACTGTAGAATCAAACCTGTTTTACCTAAGAGTTTTTATCACCATGTTTAGCGCCTCAGATTTTGAAAATCAGCTGACAATTTTCAAATCTTGCCCTTTGCTGTCTTTTAGGAATTTTTCTCCTTGTGTATGCAAGATAACGATCTTGTCTCAGAACATTTTGGACATTTCCCACAGACATGTAATTAAACGTTACCGTCTACCATCCAAGCTGGCCGGGAATTCTTCAGTCCATCATGATTTCTGGGGTCTATTTTCACTAAATTCACTAAAGGTTTTGAACCTTGTCTTTATATGCAATTTTGTTGTTTGAGATTGGTATGTTGGCTGTTGTATCATCAAATTTATGGATGGTTTGCAGTCATACAACATATGTTGATGAAGAGGCTAAGCACACAACCCTGTAGCAAACCACTGCAAAACCCAAATCACTCCAAAACATATATCTAACAATCCTGCTTTAGATTTTTTTTAAAGCATTGTTAATAAGATAAACATTCTTGTAGCATTTTCTTCCTCTAACTAGAGATAGACGATGTGAATTTAGAAATTGCTTGACACTTAACTAATGAAAACATGTTCTGTTCCACTTTTTTAGAAAAGCTTTTCACCGTTTGTGTTAATGAAAAGTAGCAATTTTGGCAAAATAAAATACCTAAACATTATATTGTATGCAAGTTGACCGTTTTTGATATTGAATAAATGGTCAACTTGCCGTTTACTTTAATATTGTAGTAACAATATTCAAGTTGATTTGGCTGAGAACAAATTCCATCTCTGTCACAGTAATTAAACCTTTAAATTTACAGGTGATCCAACTGCAATTACATATTGTTCCAAAAGAATATATGTTCTATATAATTTTGTGATTGTTAATATTGTAACTCCAGAGGAATTTATAGCTTTACTGAAAGCAACAATACAGCATATACTAAACTTGCAAGGCAGTTTGACAAAATATGCTTTCCGATGCCATTTCTTCTAACTTGTAACATGGTTAGCATAAAAAGCTGGAACATTTCTCCAGTGAGCATATGAAAAATCCTGCCTGTGAAGTGACACTTGTGACAAGAAATGTAGCTCATGATTAAAATATGCGAGATCTAAAATAATTAGGTTTTGATTTTAAGGAAGACACCCTCAGTCTAGTTCTGCCAGCACAAACTCACTGACGACGGGGAAAAACATGTAACATGTTCTTGTCAAAAAGCTTTACAGCAGAATGACACAGATTTAATTCCGCTTAAATTATTTTAGCTTATTTATTGGGATCTTGTTACAGAGCCACACAAAGGTTTGTGTGTGTATTTTTTTTGTGTATTTCAATATTTCCATACTTTGGGAGTCTGCCCCAATAGCTGTGCTGATCTAAATGTGTGCAATATTTACGGACACATTTTACAGTTTGTATATGTAAAAATAAAGACATTGAACCACGTGTGTTTATACACTTCCTGCACTGTTTTGTGTTGGTTTGTCACATAAAATCCTAATAAACAGTTCAGCGAGTATGAATTTATTTTTGAGATGCAGACATTCAAGATATTTAATTCAGACTTTTGTGTTACCACAAGATTCATAGAAAAAAAGAGCAGATTTTCCAAAATTCTGTTTTGAGTGTTTCGCATGTGCAATATCAAGAACATGACAAAGGAATGTCATACAGCTCTGGGAAAAAAGAAGAGACCACTTAATATGATCAGTTTGTATGATTTTACTCTTTACAGGTATACATTTGAGTAAAATGAACATTGTTATTTTATTTTAGGAACTACTGACAACATGTCTCCAAACCAAAAGTTAGTATTTATTTGTAGAAAATGAGAAATGGTCAAAATAATAAAAAGACACAGCACTTTCAGATCTCAAATAATGCAAAGAAAACAAGTTCACATTCATTTCAAAACAACAATACTAATGTTTTAACTCAGGAATAACTCAATATTTGGTGGAATAACCATGAGGTTCAATGGGCTATTCATTTTTTCCAGAGCTGTACATCTACAATAATTCTTTGCAAAATTACCAATACGACTTCATCAGTTAGAACTAGAGTTTATATTTATATAGCCACAGAGATCTTAGCTTGTCAAACTCACATTAGTCAAGTGCAGACAGAAACAGAGGGGACTTTGTGATGAAATATTCCCTAACCATAACCTCTGCTGTAACCTTAACGTTCTGTATCCTCATTCTGTCCAAACTGATCTCACTTCACTTTAAAGGTTGAAAACTCAAGGTGCTTCTCGGAGGGTATTAAACGGCTGCGCGCGCGCGCGCGCACACACACACACACACACACACACACACACACACACACACACACACACACACACACACACACACACACAGGGAGCCCCGTTTTGAAGACTTCTTATTTGTATTTCAAGGTTGCGTCCCGCTCTCATTGCTGGAGGGCAACGTCTTTGTGATGACGACACCGCGCAGTTCGTGATGGAAACAAACCGAGTCTCTGCGCGAGCTGCAGAGAACGGTAGCCGTTAGCGATGTGCGCGCGCGCGCCTTTAGATTCTTATCACATTTGCACTTGACTGAAAATCACCTGCTGAGGTAAGAAAGAAAGTTAGGCGATAAAGTTATCCATAAAGAAGTTCACGTTTGAAGGTTATGATTTGAGTTAAGGTTTTACTCGCTCTGGTGAAAACACGCGGGTTGTTTTTATGTAAAGCTGTTGCTTTGGCCGTTTTCGCACAGCAAAGACTTTCACTTTTGATTTAATGAGGGAAAAAAAGGTGGTAGCGGTGGGATGTGTGGAAGTAACAGGCGTTAAGGCAAACCAGAGCAGAGGATGTGACGAGTTTTTAATGGGTGTAACTCACATTCTCAGCTCTGTTTCTCAGCCCACAAATACAGACACACATTTCCTCACTTTATGTGTTATGAATATTTCATTTGAATTCTGAAGGAAATGGAATAATTGTTCTGTACTCAATGTGCTAAAACATAATTTGACTGAACTTTGGAGAGGAAAACAGAAAAAGGCATTGGTTCAGTGTTTAAGACGTTTTCTGTTTTTATGATTTCTTTTTAATGAGTTTATTTGCAAGGTTAGAGGAGAAACATTTAGATCAAAATGTTAGTGTATTTAAAAAAAATTTTGGACATTAAAATAAGACATAATGTCCAACTCAAACAATACTAATATCTAATGTTATAATGACAACCTTTTCTAGTCTCTATCAAAAGAGTAAATAATGTTCATACAGGTGCAAATATTCAAGTTTTCAGTCACTATTTCTGCCGTATTTTCTTTGGTTTTTCTCAGGGTGTTCCACTAATATTTCCTCTCCATAGCAACCATGATAAAGCTTTCTGTTAATGAGGGATATTCTGCCCAAGAGCTATAAGCTACGAAGGATTTAGCCAGAACATCCACCTGCTTTCCTCCTGGGAAACCTGCATGTCCACCAATTTGTAAATAATCTGTAATCAAGAGAGCCAAAATCACTTGGTATTAGATATAGAACAAATTTTGCTACAAGTGGAAAATCTCCTCTGAAGTGTTTTTCAGGAAGTATGTCAAATAAAGGCATTCTAGGAATTTTGTTACAGGCTTCCCTCCCCCGCCACCCTGTCTCTGGTTTGTAACTTTTCTTTCATTTTTACAGCACTGTCCTCAGCTAACAAGAATTAACTTGGAATGGGAAACAGTTTCTGTAGACTTAACAGTCAATAAATGAAGACACTTGGCAGCTGGAAATAAGACTCTTCAAATCCTTCGGAAGGAAACAAATGACTAATTCTGATTAATTCTTTTGTACATTTGCCTGTTTTATATATCTTTTAGGGCATTTTTAAAGGCTTTTTTTAAAAACAAGAATTTAAAGAAGTTAAATGAATTACTACCGATCCCAAATTTGAGACTTTTTTTTGTCTGTTTAAGAAACTCTTTCATGATCGTCCCAGGAATGGAGCCTCACCATTACACAGCTTTCAAAAGCACATCGAAAGAAAAATAAAAGCCAGCGTATTTATCACGTCTTAGTGAGACAAGCAATCTGCCAACTGCAGATAGTGGCTTTTTTAATTACTTCCTCTGTGTTTAATTAGCACAGCTTATTGGAATTTTGTGCTTGGAAGAAGAAAACAAACCTCAGCAGTCAGTCACTGGTGGGTGTCGTTTGGGATGAAAAAGAATGGCAACGATAAATCTCATATTTAATGAATCTCCCAGTTTCTGTTACACCTACAAGTACTGTGTTCTCCCTCTTGGTGGCAAGGAAAGTTGTTGAGGGTGTCAAGGTTCAATCAGAGGTCATAGAAGCGGCACTGTTGCCATGGGAACCCGCTCTGGGTAACATCAAACAAACAAGAAAAAAAACACACAAATAATGGTCACCGTGGTCATCCATCATCTCTCCACTGAGGCCCATCCATCATCACAGAGGCGTGCTGACACTCACTCTGCCTCCTCCTGGCTGAGCTGTGATTGGACGGCGTGAATGAGCCGAGGCGCCAAAAGTCCAGAGGTGCTTTCACGCTTGTGGAGCGGTGAAATGTCCGAACCGGTGGAGCTGACAGAAACACGTTGATTTAGAGATGCGCGGAGGTGAGATCGGTCAACTTTGTGACTCAGCCTTGTACTCACGTGAAGATTCTTTTTTCTTCTTATTCTTCTTTCTCAGACTGAGAAGAATGCGACAAAGAAGACAAAATGGGCCAGAGGTGTTTGGTCCTGTGTGCTGGGCGCTAGAACTTTGTGAAAAATGACCAAAGAACTAAGTCTGCCTAGAACTTTTTACAAAACTCAAACACGATTTAAAAACATGCCACATTACATAGTTAGGAGTCAAAATAATCCTCCCTTTTACAAAATGTGTTTACATATTTAAAAACATTAGTTAGTTCTTCATAATCTTTAGCAAAGTCATTGTCAGTGGTGGGAAGTAACGAAGTACAAGTACTCTGTTACTGTACTTAAGTACAATTTTTGTGTATCTATCTGTACTTTACTTAAGTAGATTTAATAATGGGTACTTTCTACTTTTACTCCACTACATTTTACAGTAAGTATCTGTACT
>CAEGAF010030778.1:0-40957 GCA_903067075.1 Micropoecilia bifurca | reverse complement strand
TTTATAAATAGTTTTATCTTATTTTTTCCTATATATAAGACTCTACCATAAATGGTATCTCAGAATAACGTACATGGCACCATGAAAAAAAAGTGATTTTTTTTTTTTTTTTTGCTTGTATTTGTTTAACAACCTGGGTTGTTATTGCTTATTTGTTTGTTATTGACTTTTGCTTAATTAAATTTCTTACGTATATATTGCAAATGTTATTTTTTTATATAGTTGATCATGTTGTTTTTCATGTCTATTTCTTTTCTTCCTCCTGTAATTGATGGAGATATATATAGTATTCATAATGTATAAAATTATTGTTTGTCATTTATTTAGCTCTACATCCTTAAAAAGGTGAAAAAATATGGTGTTTTATCAGATAATTTATCTTTAACGGTGCCAGTAATGTAGTAATATTAGTTGTGTTACCACCGCCAGGCTACTAGAGGCAGTAGTAGACTCGAAAAGATGGGACTAAGGAGCAGATTTAGAAGCACACCGAAAACTACAGAATTTGTTAAAAACTGTGAGCTGCGCTTAAGTAAATAAAATATTGAAGTTCAAATACATGCTGAGAGTGAAACTCCTTCCTAAACGTGAATATATATCACATATTTAAAAAGAAAATAAAAACGGGAGACCGCGTATAATACAGGAAATAGCGCCCCCTTTACTTCCGGAGTGCAATGGTCCCATTTCCATATAAGGTATGAGGCTGACAGTGGTGCGTCCCCGCCCCTTTCTGTTTCCTTCAGCGAGGACCTTCTCAACAAATGAGCAATCATACAACTGTACGTCTTTGAAATGGGCTGGAGCTCCGCTTGGGTTGCAAAGTAACAGGATTGGGCTCCATGAGGGGCTGGGCCAAGCTAGGGTTGCTAGGTACTCATTGAATGTGACTAAACATTGAGGAGGTTTTTGAAATATCTCATTTTCTAGACACTACAAAACATTAACTTATTGCCCAAAGCAATTGTGGGTGTTGTTTTAAGAAGCAGTTGAAACCCAAATACGTAGAAGTACAAAAATGTGCAAAATGTGAATTTTGCAAAAAAAAAAAAAAAATTCTGATTCCTTCTCCCAGGAAAGGAATTAGAACAAACTTAAAATCCAGAGAAACTCATCTATGGAAACTACTCATTACATTAGATCAACATGTGGGACTATCTACGTTATACAATCAAACATGGAGAATCAACACTTGTATTACTTTAGACCAATATTTAGCTTGTTATTATCCAGAGAAACTCCTTTTAGCTTATAGGTTATGGAGTACATATACTTATAACATCTAGTTTGTATATTCAGAAATTAGAACGAACTTAGAATCCAGAGAAACTCCTGTTGGCTTATCTAGAGAAACTCTTCTTTTGCTCTTTCCTTTGGTTAATTGTTTTTTGTATTTCCTTCTAATTCATGTAAAGCACTTTGAACTGCCTTGTTGCTGAAAATGTGCAACATAAATAAAATTACCATACCATACGTAGATTCACTCACCTGAGTTGTGGTTCTCTGCAGCTCTTCCTTTCTGCTTTATTTCTTGGTCACCATGATGCTGTTTGATTGCTAATGTTCTCTGAGGCCTTCCAAGAACAGCCATGTATACAATAAGCAACACAATGGGACTCTATTTTCAAATTAAAGGTCTACTGAAGACATTTTTTTTTTTTACAGAATTTAATTTTGGAGTATCAAACAAAAGGGAGCTTGAGACAAATGCATGTCATGTTTGTCAGATTGCCCTTCGCAGAAAAGCGTTTTCCTCCCATGTCATAATTATGAACAACTCAGGAAAAGAAAAAAGAAAACACTTAAGTTTGTGGTTATAGCATGACAAGGTGGTGAAAAATTCAAGCAGTGTGAATACCTGGAAGGCACTTTTTAAGTTTTAAGAGTAATTTTCGCTGTTCCTTTCATTACTCGTGTCAGTTCTATCACACCGGTCTTCTCCATCAAGGAGAAACCTGAGAGGGTCAGAGCAGGCGCTCCTGCACCTGGCCGAGCCGGACCTTTTATTTACAGCCATGGTGAGGATCAAGCTCTGACTGGCTTGGACACCTGCTATTGGCAAATATGTTCTCCATCAGTGAACTATAGACATTTTTTTTCTCTGGACAGGAGGACTGGGAGACCATTGTTCTCCCCAGCAGTGACAGCCAAGGTATTCTGGGATTTCTAGGCACTCGTAGGAAACAATGTGTCATTCATGCTAACTTTAAAAAGTGGACTGCATACTCATAACAAATTGTGGTTGAAGTTGTGAATCTGGACTCTGAAAAGTCGCTTAATGTCGTTTGGAGTTATATTGCTTTAGATTGTAGCGAATTCATTTGCAACCCAATGGATACTTGCAATTAACTCAACACACCAGAATATAATTCTGGTCCTAATATGACTGAACCCACATGCATTTATAAAAATACCTGCCTTCTTAGTAAGCATTAGCTATGGTCTCAAGTTAAACACAAAACAGTGGAGCTCCTTATTCCCCCCAGTCTGACACATGATATGTGCTTTTTAAACAAATCGCCTGGTCTCTGCTTCTATACCGTCTTATATAAGACCATGGAGTTTGAGGATTTTGCAATGTCATCTGGGATTAAAAAGGGGCAGCACATCAGAGCCCCGGGCCACGCCACCTGGAGACAGCGTCCCACCTCCCCCAAATCGATCCCTCTGCATTCAAAGCCATCCACGTTAGCTTGCTGCCAAAAAATACTCGGTCGACCAAACGACACTGAGCTCACAAAGCCCCGCTTCAGAAAAGATTACAACTTCAACAAGAAACTCTTTGATTGCAGGTTTGCTTGAAACGTTATCAATACCATGATCATTCCTGCGGATCAACAAAAAAGCATCTTTAATCACCATACTTTTGGCTGCAGCTTCACTTGTGCGTTGGTCTCCTGAAGAAAAAAAAAAAAAAAAGAAAAATGCGGGGATGGGAAGGTGGGGAACTCACTGTGGAGAATAAAACACTGGCTTGTTTAACAGGACACACGTGCAATGACAAAGCGATTCTTTTCTCAATGTTGATCACCCACCTGCACACAGATTAGGTCAGATATTTACCTGTGCTGCCAAGTTGTCACTCAGGCTAGTAAGGAAAAAAAAGAAAAACAGAAATCCACACAGTGCACATTCATCCTTCCGTCTCGTCTTTGGGGAGAACAGATAAAGTCCTGCAGAGAATAGAGAACAGGGGCTTACTTGTCCTTTTCGCTATCAAGAAAACAGGCAGCCAAGAATTATTACTCAGATTAAACACAAAATAAACAGTACAGTGTTTAAAAAGAGACTTATACCTTCAACACTGAAAGGGATAGAAAACGGTCAGACAAGTTGAATCTTTAGTGCTGTCACATTAGGCCTGAGTGGTATGTGATGTGATTGTAATGTTCAATCCATATTTTCTTCACTGGTCTCTAGATATTCTATTCTCAAAGTGTCCACACATCTCTCACCATGAGCATCAGTATCTTGGTCACTAATATCTACATCAGGTGGGGATACAGTGATAGTTCATCTAACTGGCCACATAAGCAGAGAGGAAATGCATGACATGTGCAATATACTGTATTAACATACAAACTGTTGAATACTGAAGACATTCATGTTCTGTATAATTTCTCATAAAAATCCTGCAGAATTCCCTTTTTTAGTCTTTGTTTACCTGTCATGGTTTACAATACATGTACAGCAAAAATACTACAACATGTTCAGGCATAATTTGGTCTTTAAAACTTTTGTAGGTATTTTTGCTCTCATTGAATATTTCCATTATAAATCCAGTAAATCTGATGAGCTCGGCTCAGTTTGTTTCCTCAGATTGGCCTCTGGCGCCACTCTGTGGAATCAATGCAGAAGTGATTCAAGTGTATCTCAAAACTCTTCCGTCGAAAGTCACTTTTTGTCGAATATACAAATTTTCCTTTATTATGGTTGGCACTAAGTTTATTTTCTATCCCTTTCATTGAACTTTTACCCAAACAGTTGCACACATAGATCGCGGACCTCACACAAGAAAACACACACATACATTCACAGTTTTGTCAGATTTACGTTTTCAAAACTACAAATACAGAAACATATTAAAACAAATGAAATATGTAACATGACGCAGGGTTCCAAACCCAAAACAGTGTAATGTAACACTTTTTTTGGGGGGGGGGGGTCAAATTACATTTCAATTTAGATTTTGTTTGTGCATATTATTATTATTATTATTATTATTATTATTATTATTATTATTATTATTATTATTATTATTATTATTATTATTATTAACAACAGTACAATGCAACATATTGTTTCCTCTTGGAGCAACAAGAAGAAACAAAAATCCGTTCAGTTAAACTTGTTTGTGATTCTGTTCAGTTCTAAATCAAGTTACCGCAGAATAAATATTAACTTTTTACTGTAGCTGAAAAAGAAGTTAGACTAGACTGCACAATGTCACTTCTTTTTCATAAAGCATAACCTTACAACCATCAGCTAAACTACTTCAAAGAAACAGAAACGAGCTACTCTATTTCTCGTTTTCCGCGCGTGCTCGTCCCTCACCCCGTCATACATTAAGAACATAATATGTCACCGTACAACTCTGACACAATCAAAGGGAGGGGCTGCTCTGCTGCAAGATACATTAGATAGAATGAATGCAACGAGCCTAAAGAACACTTCCTGTTGATGCAAAAATTGCAGCAGCAACTGCCGACACATCTGGACTTGGAAAAAGGGGGGGAGGCCTGGCTGTAGTGTTAGCGAGCTGCTGAGGGGAATGGACAGCATCTAAATGCCAACCTTCAAGACGGTGAGTGTGGCGGACTTCGTCTTTGGCATGGACTGGTGACCGTAGTGCGTTTGTAATGTCGGCACGTCGGTGCCTTTTCAGCGTAAGTAATGGCGAAATAATTACATACGACCGTACGCTAGCTGCTATCTACTAGCCAGCTTTAGCCTGTGGGTAACGCTCGGCGCTGAAACGAAAGTGACTAGTAAACTACGGCTAACCGTTAGCACTGGCTAACTAGCATTATAGCTGTGTAATATTATAGCCGACATAGTTTCCACACGCGTTCGACGTTATAACTTGGTTATTAACTCCCAAAGGCTTGACAGTTATCAATATAGTAACGAACTGGAGCCCAAGATTTATGCTTGAATGACACAAATTGGAACAATTTGCTTAAGCAGTCCATTTAGCTATGAAACTTGATTGTAGGCTAGCTAGTGTAGCTAGTTAGTCTCTGCTTGTTTGATGCTTAACACGCGGGTTGTCCAGCCCACTGAATCGGCTGAAAGTGGTCAAGTAACTTTAACCTGACTTTAAGCTTTTTGTCGGAGTGAGATATAGTCGGTACTAGGAATTAAAATGAGCTCGACGTGACGGTGAAGCCAGCGTCAACGGTAGCAGCTTTGCTATTTAGACCCTCTCCTCCTCCCCCATCATTACCCGCTGTACATTAAAGTTTGGAGCTGTTCCTATGTGCTTCTTATGTGCCTTGGCAGTCGAGTGTACACTATATGCCTCGACGTTTTCGTGGACTTGTAGAAGGGTGTTATTATTTATAAACGCAGATTGAAAGTAGTTCATTTTTGTATGTGGTGTAAAGTAAAAGGCTTTTTGATAAACTCACTGGTCAAATATGCTCTGGGCACCAAGGTTGCATTTAGATCCCATCTGTCGAAAACTTGACTGGATTTCCTGGGGCGTGAGGAGGGCCAGCAGATATGGCAGCACACTTTGTTACAATTTGTTCTAAAGAAAGTGAGATATGGCAGGACAAAGTGCAGGGACATGGCATATTATTTTTCAGTAAACCTAGGTCTCCTGGGTCACTGAAGGCAGGGTTCACTTCTGTATATTTGACAGTCATTTGTTCTTCAATTCAATTCAGTAAAAATTATCCTTAGAAAAGAATCAGCATTGATGTTGACATCTGCAACTGTTGCCAAGCTTATTTAAACAGAAACATTCGCCAGATTAGATTGTTGCTGCCAAACGAGTTGCGGTGTTTACAAGTGCTTTGTGGCATTGAACCCCCACATTCTTTTGTTATTACAGCTCTGTGTTTGCTTTATATGGTAAGTAGTTAAATTGTATTGATTCTAATTCTGTTTGTGTTTTATTGCTTTTCACTGAGAGGCATAGAGCAAACTGGTCAGCAGTCAAATACTCAAAGGATGCAGCAAATGGCTAATTTTCAGTTCTTCTTTTTGAGTTTAGTGCAAATCAGATCAAGGTTTGTTGATGGGGAAAGATCTTGCAATCGCTTCATTTTCTGCTTCATTTATAAGTACATTTTCTACAGGTGATCTTATATACATTTTTTTGTTTAGATATAGTCCTTTAAAACAAACAAAAAGAAATAATTTTACAATCAGCTTTAAAAAGAACCGGATCAGCCAGGTATCAGTCAGAAGGTGGTGAGGTGCTCTTAAAATGTATCACTTCCCCATCTTTAATGGCCATTAAAATACTTCACACCACAAGCCACATTCCCATATTTTTAGGTCTTTTTTTAGTCTATGCATAGAGCACTGTCCTCCACATTTTCACTTTGCACTATGAAAACCCATTAAGGTTTAATTTCACCATCCAGTTATGACTCCTCCCATCCCTCTAATTGCTCTCCTGCTAAAAGAGGACTACAGTAAAAGTTATTGTGCATTTAGATATTTCCAGCAACTGAACAGCAAGTGGTCACTTTACTTGCACTGGCTTCTGTTTTAAGGGTGTTGTATCAAATTTAATTTGTTTTACCCAACAGGAACCATAGTCAGTCCACTCTCTTAATTTGGTTGGCTAATCTTTCATTTTATTGGTGTTTATTAATGAAAGCATAATGAAAACTAAATCAAATGTAAAACATTTATTAGGGATGTTTGTTGATGGTATCTTGTTTTAAAACCGATGAGGATGATAAAGACAGGCCCGAATGTTTTAAGATTCAAATTTTTCTTCATCTGCTTAACATGTATTTAGCCTGAAATGAAGAAAAGAAAAAAAAAATAACGAGCTTCATGTATTCCAAACAAATCCAATAAGAGATCCCACCCACAAGGCTCAACGTGAAACCTTCAGCGCACCGTGCTGCTTTCTCGTTTCACAGAAGGCTGTGTCGTTTTCAGGGTGTGCGTTATTTTCACTTCAGCAAAGTTATGCGCATCTTGCTGTCCCCCAGGCCCTCCACGGTCTATTTTTATATGGGTGCTTTACTATCTGTTTTAAATTGTTCTTTATCCTGTGCTTGTTAAGCAGTTCTGTCCCATGTCTGGTGTGGCCCACAAACAGTTTTTCAAAAGTAGGCAAATGCTGCCTGCTGATGTTGAAGAAAGCATAAACTGCTTTCCTGCTGACTGTTTTTTTTTTTCCTTCTCTAAATGACAATCTTTTTTGTAGACCTACGTAGCAGCAGCATCAAGCTCATTATCTCTAGCAAGAAATACGATCTTAGCTCCAATTGTTTTTTTGTTATTTTTGCGTCCAAGCCAAGCATGTGATCCTCACACATCATGCACTTTCTAGTTACAGAGCTTACATTCTTTGTCTGCCTTTCCATTTGGCTCCACCCAGTTTACATGTTGTAAAGAGTCTGTCAGTGTGAATATGCTTTACTTATTGATTGCAATGGCAGGAGTGAAAATCAGCCCTCTCCCTATAGATGTTTCTTATGCCTCAATGCAGCCTCGTCTCTCTGTTGCTAAGAATACAGGTTCATTGGACAGATGTCTTAAAAAGATGTCTTGGCAAGCTTTCGCAACTGGAGAAAGTGTTTACATCCCCAGTGTGCTGACAGTACTCCGTTTGCATAGGATAGTGCTGAATAGCCGGCAAGAGTTATGAGGGGAAAATGTGGGGCGGCTGAGCCGTAGGAGAGAGCAGTGAAAGTTAGACAGCTATCACAGCCTAACAGGATATTCCAGAATATTTGAAGTGAGCGTGTGTCAAAGTTTTATAAGCAGTTAATATCTTATTTGAAATTGATAACTCTCTCTTGACTTTTTAATTTGTTACAATAAAAAGCTTCTCCTAAGAGAGGCCAAAACTGATGCAAACTTCTACTTTCTCCACAAAAAAGCTGTTTTAATACAAGTTTTCTTATCTACCTCAAGCTATTAGCATGTACGCACTGAGTGGCTATTTACCAGATATTATAAGCAGAGAAAATGAAGGGAAGAGGTGGTGCACCAAAGATTTGCCTGTTTCAAACACTAAGAACATAACATTTTTTAGATCACAACTAAGTTGTTCCAGCCTTTTGGGACAACTTAGTTGTATTTACCTGCAATAAACACACTGGAGTTTCATTTTGACGCCATTCTTTACCTGTTTTTAAGAGTTTATGCCTAATTTCAAAGCAGTGTTTTTGACAAACATGATGTGTTGGTGAATGTAGAAGACAGTAACTTTGCAAACGTGTTTTTTACCTCTTCCTGACTGTAAGTTATAATTCATAGTCATTGTTTTTTTAGGATGTATATCCTTAAAAGGCTGCTACGTAGCACCTGAATTCAACTCATAGCTTTTTAGTAAATGTTGTCGTAAGTGACAGGATCTAGAAAGATTATCACTCATAGCCACTTGTCCCACATGAGTTGTTCCTGGTTGTACTAGCTTTTCTTTACAAGCCTTCTGAAGTGCGTGCAGACCTTCCTGGCAGAACCAGATTTTCCTCTTTCTCTGTCAGTACTGTATGTACACTATACCTATTTCGGTCTGGCCCAGTGACTAACGTTTCACTACAGTCACTGGCGGGTAGACTTTGAACAGTCATTTGTGTAAGTTTTATCTGCTGTCCCATCAATTTCCTTTTAAGGTGTAACTATGTAGCAGCACCTTTCTTTTTAACGCTAACAGTACTATATCAAATGTTTATGACAAGATCAGAATACACCTGCTAAGCATAACATGACCAAAATAGCCCTGAGCCATTATGATATAGGCTACACTAGACTACTAAGGGTGTGGCAACAGATTGTTGAAGTCCTATAGGTTGTGAGGTGAGACGCCCATCAACCGAAATTTTTTGTTCAGCACGATGTAGGATGTTCTATTGGGTTGAGCTTTATGGAATTTGCTAGTTGTGCTTCTCAAACCATTTCTGAACTCAAGGATCTGCAGATTAAGCAGCCTTGCATGCAATGATCTCTGATGTATTTTAGGTAAAAGAGTTAATGACATCAAGCTGTATTAAGGTTTTTAAATCAATTTAAGGAAACGCTAGGAGGAAGTAGAACATGGAGTAATGCCACTGACAAGCCCACCCCATCATTTGTTGCACATTCCTTCTAGTGAGAAGGTTTGCATACTTCTCCACTTTCTTTTGCTAATAAGAAAGACATCTAATGCTATTTTAAAATATTTTGACGCTGCGAAAAACAGAATTATGGTGCGCAAACTAAAGAGCTGCCACACATCACATATCAAGTCAAAGATTTATGTTCACAGCTGGCAGCTGTGAACATAAAGTCTGTTGAGCTGCAGGCTGACTACATGAGGAGATAACTTGTTGATCTCAAACAGCAGAAAGGAGTAATGCTTTGCACAGCAAACATTTCAAAACAAACTGTAATTTGTGTGGGAGTCGATTGTAAGCTTTTTTTTCTGCTCGAAGCGCTTCAGCATCAGATGAGCTTTTATTGGGTCAGTTCTGCCAGAAAAGTTTCATTATCATCAATGTCAAACACTTATAAATATTATAGATTATTTAGCAGAAGTTTCTTTCCCAATATGGACTCTCGCTCTCCCATTTGTTCTCTTTCTAACACAACAGATGTGGGGAGAAGTGTTCACTTGTTGCTTATTGTGTTCTAGCTACTAACACATGTAAGGGTTACTGCCTTTATCCCACAGTGGCCATGGTATTCTGCATATATTTTAGTGTGTGTGTGTATGCAAAATATTAAAACAAAAATTGTTTTTGTTTTTCTCAGGCGGTCGACAAACTGGAGAAACATATCCAAGAAATGGACGACGGCAGCTACATCGAGTTTGATGTGCCGGAGTTCAGTAACACAGTTCTGACCCAACTCAACGAGCTGCGGCTGCAAGGGAAGCTGTGCGACATCATCGTCCACATTCAGGGTCAGCCATTTCGAGCTCACAAGGCCGTCCTGGCGGCCAGTTCACCCTACTTCCGTGACCACTCAGCCCTCAACACCATGAGTGGCCTTTCCATTTCAGTCATCAAAAGCCCTGAGGTGTTTGAGCAGCTCCTCGCGTTCTGCTACACGGGTCACATGTCCCTCCAGCTCAAGGATATTATCAGCTTCCTCACGGCGGCCAGCTTTTTGCAGATGCAGGCAATCATCGACAAGTGCACCCAGATCCTGGAGAGCATCCATTCCAAGATCAGCCTCCCAGTTAATGCTTGTAGCCCAGATAAAGACAGCTCGCAAATCAGTCGCAATGGTGTAAACGACAGCAACCTGTTCATAAACCCTACCCAGATCTCCCCCCCTTACTACCCCCGGCAGAGCCAGGGAGTCGGTGAAGCTCGGTCGGAACAAGCAGGCAAAGGCCAGGGCCGGGTGCGGCAGCAGCAAGAGGAGGGGCAATCAGATCGCGGCAGTAGCGACGGCGTGTCAGAGCATGACGCAGTCATCGAAGGTGAAACCGAGCAAATAGAACTGATTGGCAAAGATGGGCAAGTCACAGATGTGCATGTGAAGGTAGAAAAAAACGACAGGCCATCTTGCTCAGATAGTTCCTCGGCTGGCGACGATGGTTACCACACAGAGTTTGTGGACGGGGAACAAATTGTGGCCGTAACCGTGGGTTCCTACGGCCCAGTCATCCAGCCTGCTGCCTATTCTTACTCAGGGCTGTCCTCCTCCTGCTTCGTCAACCTCAGCAACTCCAGTCCTTCTCGCTCCATCCTCAGCGGCTTCAGAGGCGGGAGAGCCCGATCAAAGCGCCCAGTGGCTATCCCGGCAGGGGTCCTGAGTCAAATGAAACCCGCTTCGGACGACGCCGAATCAGCCGCGGGCTCCGCGGGGCTGGAGAATGACGTGCGAGAGCGCAGCCTCCGGAGCCAGTGGTACCCGTACAACGAAAGACTCATCTGCATCTACTGTGGGAAGACCTTCAATCAGAAAGGGAGTCTGGACCGCCACATGCGCCTGCACATGGGAATTACCCCATTTGTTTGTAAGTTCTGCGGCAAGAAGTACACGAGGAAAGACCAGCTGGAGTACCACATCCGCGGCCACACAGACAACAAGCCCTTCCACTGTCAGATCTGTGGCAAATGCTTCCCATTCCAGGGCACCCTTAATCAACACCTGCGGAAGAAGCACATGGGAGCGTCAGAGGCTAGCAATCACACGGACTCCCCGGAGAGAACCGAGGATAGCTCAGGTCAAAAGGACCAAGGAGACACACCAGAGGGGATGGCCTATGAGGCGCAGTATGCGGAAGAGGCACCAGCCAATGAGATGGAGGAGAGTTCCAAATGCAGTCCAGAGGAGGCTCAGGCATCGAGATGTGATTTTTAAGGTCCTGCTTCAGGTTATGGAAGCTTTAAGATATGATTAGTTCAACTCAATCTACAGGACTCGCTTTCTTTTTTTTTGGAATCCCTCTGCTACGAACCTTTCTTGATACAAGCGTTTCTGTCCGTTTTTTTTTTTTTGTAAAATTGATGTGGAGAATGAGTGAAAGAAAGTGGATGCTTTATTATAGAAATTCTTTCAAGCAAAGGGAGTCACAATGTACTATTTTTGAGGTGGTCCCAATAATCAAGACCTCCAGTTGATTGCTCTTTTTATCTTTCCATGTTTTTTAAAAAAAGAAAAAATATTTACAGAGTTATATAGGCATGTTGCAATAATTGATAATGTGAAAGCTCTGGTAAGATGCTTGTCATATCACCTTTTTACCTGACCTGTTTTTGCACATGTGGCCACTGGAGGTCACTTACTCACAAGGAATGATTTTTCTGCCAGTGCAAAGCTTCGTGTGACATATCCGTTTAATACCTCATGTTGCAACTACATACTCATAATAGACAGTATTTTAACTTCAGTGAAACTCACCGGGTTCTACCTCATAGCCAAGAACCTAGCCGGCACAGACGTGTTCACCGTTTGAAATCCGTTTTAGCTTTTATGTACAGTTTATCTTCTTGCCAAACGCTGTTTCTTTTTACACAAAGCCTTGATACTAGGGTGGGAAATATTCCTTGCTGATTGTATGGATTAGGGACAAAGTCCTTGTCAAATGTCTACGGTCAGCCAGGTTAAAATTATGATCAAGAAGGTGCTATGTTAGGAGTGCATTAAATCTGCTAGCTTACTTGTGTGCTTCTGGCAAATATTGCGGACAAATTAAGAGACTGGCCCTGTTATGATTTCAAGATACGTTTTTACTTTCTGTCTGGCGATACTTGCTTTACAAAAACACTTCAGGATTTTATCCCACATCACTACTGGAAGTCTCACTCAGTTGGACCAGGTGTGGTTTTAGATACTGTCACCCATGAAATGGGTGAAATATGTCCACGAAGTAAAGTCACATGTATACCTCTTTACCCTGTAGGCTAATTTACAATGAATTAACATATGTGTGTGTGTTTTATAAAGAGGAAGGCTTCCAATGTAATACTCAGTATCTGACAGAGACAAGCGTAGTTGCTGTTAACTAAGCACAGCTTAGCGACCAGGTTGAACAATATGCAAAAAGAATGAACAAAGGAATCTCAGCCATTGCCTCATGGTTTATATCCCATCATTTATAAAAGCTCATTTTGTTTTCTTGTGTTTGTTGGGAACCCAATTAGGAGTGTGTTCCTCTGTGTCATCGTCGTAGATGTGGCATAGCTGGATTAAGGTTAAAAGGTAAATATGTGGAAATGTGCTCAGTTTTTAAAAGTATTAGTGCACTTTGCAGAGTTAGGTTTCAGCTTAGTGCCAGCCCACCGATTAAAAGAGCAGAACTTTGTTTTGTCGTTCTTGATGCATATTTGGAGTATAACTTCAGTCAGAGAAAAGTATAAAAACTTTGTTGCCATTCTGAAATCTTATAAATACTATTGGCTTTTTTATTTTAATTTTTTAATATACTCATTGTGCTATTTGGGATCAGGGAAGGGGATCTTATTATGTATAAAAAGGCGCTAAAAGTGCCAAACTAACTGTTTGCGAGTTTAAAACTTAGCCGGGTGGTTCTGTTTGTGCTACTCTGCTTCTTTATTTGCCATCTAGCTGTTAAAGGCCTTTTTTGTGTGTGTGAGTGTATTTTTAAAGAACACCTACTATAGACTTTAATTTTCTCGTATCTGGGCCATATGTTGAATTTTATGCCAATGAACTGAAAATTGATTACATCATAGTTTATCTCATATAATTTCCATAATTATTGTACATTTGGTGGAAGATTCTGTTATTTGCTTTTGCCTAAAATTACGTGAGATTTTTATTTTGTTACTTCTCTGAATGTCCTCACGTCATATGTACGCTTTTAACGGAGGAGATGGTGACACCAAAATGTGGAGAATTTCTCTTAAATCAGTATGGCTCGCTTTACTTTAGCAGTGTGTACAAACGAAGCGCACACTTTCACTCATCACAAGCAGTCTGTCAGCCTATAAATGTTTACCAAGTACAACTTTACATCTGTCAAACACTGACAACATGTGGGTTTGTCAGCTGATCTGACCTAGTCAAACATCCATACTTGTTAGCATCATCTGTTGAATAAGTAAAAAAGAAACTCTTAAATTAATCTTGTGCCAAGACATTACACCAAAGACTAATAGGTGATTTTTAGAGTCCGTTTTGATTATACTAGTTTAATGCTCAGTAATATAGGATAAGGTGATTGCTATTTGCAAGTTTGGTTTCTCAGCTTATAACAATCAATTGTGAAAGATCTAAAGAACATTTTCAATAGGTAAGTCAGTAATATTATATATTAAGCCATAGAAAAGTTCAATAGGTTTCGTAATTATTAAGTCTGCAAAAAGAACAAAAAAGAGAGAGAACAGAGTGGCATCCTAAACCTCGTGCCTTGCCACAAGCTTTATCCTTTAGATCCTGGCACATGGAAATGTGCCTCTTTCTTGAAAATATGAAATAAAATGGCCATAACTAAAATTAGTAACTTGCCCAAGAGTTAACATCAAATTGCTTCAACACCTGACAAGCCAGTTATTTTCAGCGTATTTCCCTCATGGTGTCAGGACACAATGCAGTGCATAGTTGTGAAGTGGAAGGAACACGATGTAAAGCTTTCAACAAATAACAAGACCTGAAAAGTGTGGTGTGCATTTTGTACCTACCCAGCTCAGTGGATAATTTGCTGACGTTGATTCTACCCTGAGGTGCGTCTCTACCACTGTTGTGTTTCAGATCCTGCCAACAGTTTACTGGTGGATTGAAATCTACTTTTAGGTTTTGAACATTCTAATCCTCCTGCTGTGACTCAGGGAGTGTTCAGTCTTTTGCAACATCCAATTGCTTCTTTTGCTAATTAAGTGTCCCCACACCATGATTCTGCCACCACCATATTTCACCATACAGATTAGGTGTTCAGGGTGATATGCAGTGATACACAGAGCATTTTACAGAGCATATTCTTTCACTTGTTTTCATAGCTTGTTGCCAACATTGAACTGAATTTACTTTTTTTTTTTTTTTTAAAAAGTCATCACATCTCCATTAATACCAGATGTGAGGATAGTGTTGATAATAGTTGTCCCGGAAACACAAGTACTCAGCTGAGCCGTGGTTATCTGTAACTCCACTAGAGTTACCAGGAATACATTGATGTTTTTTTTTCCTGTGGGAAAAAGAAAAAAAAAATCTAAGTGCCACTCCTTACATTTATCTCTCTCTATATATATATATATAAAGATACTTCCTTCTATTTCACAACTACATACTACATTTTTTTCAATTTGAAAAAAATAATTATAAATTACGCAGTGATTTCTGGTTGTAGTGTGGTAAATTATTCAAAAGGTTAAGAATACAATATTAAGACACTGTTAAAGTGTGTATCAAGAATGAGTTGGACCTAAACTTAATCTTTGTATTGGACTCAGCTAAATCTGGTCTCTAACTTTCACCTAGTCTTTTTTTTTCTTTCTTTCTTTCTGTTCTTTTGGGGCGTGGGGATGGGCCACTGATTTTAACTGATCTTTGTAGCAGTGGATCGCAATCAAACAAGACAGACTTGTTTCCAACATGCCCCGTGTTCGCAGACTGTACTCAGACAATCTGAGTTATGCACTGTATTTGAAGCATTTCAGTGTAGGAAGATGATGCATGAAAAACAACAATCTACTTCCTTTTTTTGTTATATTTTAGCAGGAAACTGCCTGAATATTCAGCAGATAATTAATGAATATTTGTACGGGGAGGGAAAAAAAAAGAAGCTTATCCTCATATACTGTAGCCAAATTGCACGTTGCTCAGCCAGAAAATGATAAAAATGCTAACTGATAGATTTAACTTAAGTTTTCTTGTAATTGTTTCATTGACTGCACTTATATTTGTCAAAACTACATACCAGATCCAACCGGAAAGTCTACTTTATCTCCTTATTTACATTTAAGGAACTCAGTAATAGTTCCCACAGTTATTTTTGGTAAGTAGGTAGGGATGTTGTTCCCTTAAGTGGTGCTTTTAGCTTATTAAATGATGTATTCAGGATTAGTGAATGGAGGCAGAATTGTTTAAAGGCTTTTTATTTTATTTAATTTTTTTAATAAACCATAGCTACTTCTTAGATAGTACACACTTCCAGAACCAACTGAACTTGAAACACTCTCAGATTGGCTCTTTTTAGGTCCACCTCTTCGAAAGGAACCAGAGATGCATTTTGGGCCACAAGTAATCAAAAGGAAGTGTTTACAAGGAAGGCTGTCAGACTACTTCTTTTTAAAATTGCAGCTCGTCCTATTCCTTTTATAATAAACTCACTTCAGGTAGTTAACGAACACTGATACAGGCTTAAAAAAATAAAAAAATCACAAGTCTTCCATAGCTTTTCAGTCAGTTTCTGTCCACTGTGTATTATTGAAAGAAAAGCAATAACCTCTTTTTTTATTATTTGAAAGAGTGATTGTGGGGTATTGGGATCATCAAGCCTAATGAAATATTGGCCTGTCATGTATCAAACACAACAATGTCAGGGAGCGGATGAGCTGAAGTAGGACCAGGATGATTTTAATATTGCTTTATCTTTATTATTATTATTTCTAATTTTGGATGGTTTGACTTTACTTTTCACAACAACAATAACAACAACACAAAGAATATTCGATCAAAGTTTTTGTTGTTAGAGATGTTTCAGATGCTCATGGAGATGCAGAGGGAGTCGGTGAACTGCAGCAGAAACTGGGCTCTCAGCAGCACCGTTTATGGCGGCGCACGTCCAGCTGAGTGAAACAACGAAAGGGATTTTGGGGCTGCATCGCCACTGTTCTGGAGCGCCGGGCCGCCTGTCGGATATGTTGAGGTCCGGCGATCTCCCTGCGGCTCCTCGGGATTCAAAGCTGTAGTCCAGGTTCGGAGGAGAACAGGTTCCTTCTAACGTTTTCCGCCCTGCCCCTACACTCTGCACTATGAAGTGTCTGACTCATGTATCTATTGACAAGAAAAAAAAAAATCAAAAACCTCGAACTCAGGGTATATATACATATTGATATCCTTGGACACCGGGGAACCCAGGCTTCAGTCCCCACATGTTCTGCCTCATGCTCTCAGTGAGCCCTTATGTCCCACAGAGCTGAAACCCGAGGCCCGCCGGAGACCACGAACCGAACCGTGACAGCAGAATCGACCCGGCTCCAGTTTTTGTTTTTTTTTGTCCACTCTATACACACAACCTCACAACCCAACTGTGAACCTCAGAACTCTACTGTTTTGTACAACTATGAAGTAAATGAAGCTAGCTACAGCTATAGACGTTGTATCTATTGCCATTTATGAATTTATTTTATAGCATGAAATAGATATATTTATTCAAATTATATATTTTACTCATAATCATTCTGTGCTGCTTCATTTTGGTTCTTAAGCTTGTAAATTGCCTTTTTATTATCTAAAAAAAATGTCCATAGAATAATGCGTTTGTAAAATAAAGACGCTGATTTGGCTCTGTTTTCTCTTTTCTTTGCATACAAGTTGGAGTTGGTGAGTTTATTATGCATTAATATCTGCTTGCAATTAACTAGTGATTAGAAAAAATTCTGGAGTTCAATGCTTTGGATCAGTATTCATGCACAACTCAATACATTTGAAGAGTAAGATATACATTTATTTTAGTAATTAAATTAAAAAAATAATTCACAAATATAGAATGCTATATAAAGCTTTTTTTTTTTTATTCCAGAAATGTCTGGACAACCATGGGGAAAAAAGTCATTAACACCCTACAAGAGGTTAAGTTAAAATAGATTTCTGAAGAAAACAGTTGTTCAAAGTGCTGTATTTATCTAATACTACTGGAAAATCGAGTTGAAGGTAGAAAAGCAGAGTAGAAATCAAGCATAATCCAAAGCCCATTTAGGATTTTTGTGGGGAAGTTCAGTAGATGTGGAGCTGGAGCTTCACATCTACTGATGTTTTTTTTCTTGCATTTTTCCCTTTAAGTTCCGCTTTTTAATCGGTTTGAGTTAATATTAGAATTTTCAGAAATCTTTTTGGTTATTCATTGGCTGCTACCAGCAATAAGCTGGTGTAACACCGTGTGTGATAAAAGTATGTGTTTACATTTCTTAAGCTGAAGTACTGAAATATGCTAGTTGTTTGAAAGTATTGGATTTATTGGACCTATTACAACACAATGAGCGTGAATGAGAAAGTAAGCATGTATATGTGCAGCTTGGCCCTCCAGAGGGAGCTAGAGAATCATTTTTCAGAAGAGCATTCATCACCTCCGGCCTTCAGTGGCTGTTTTAATTTCACTCCTAAAATAATGATTAAAACTAAATACAAATCCAGAGTGATAATTAGCAACTTTTTTTTGTTAGATCACAGTTATTCAGAAGCAGTTTTCTTCGCCTTCCCAGATAAAACTGCCCTTGGAAATATTGTAATCCGTTCACAGGCCAAGTAGCAGTGTATAAAACAATAAACGGCATTAGTCCCAGATGCCTGGTGATAAAACGTGAATTTATCACTGGTCTTGATGGTTCTTCAGCTAAATTCTTTACATAATTTTTGCCAATGTTACTTTTCCTGTCCCTGCTGTGTCAGAAAAAAATGTATCCGAGGGGAGAAACACTTTAACTGCACGGCACATGTGGTAGGACTGAAAGGGCATTATGTTCATTTTTGTTTTTTTTTAACAGAATCAAGCGTCTCATAAATCACCATTTGCAGCTGCATGCTACATTAATATAATGCTAACTATAGTGTTTTTTCTTCCCCTCAGTTAGTCCCATAGCTCTGCAAAATGGGATGTAAAATTTGCATCATTTAATGCATAAAATTTTTTGAATAGAGTTCATGAATTGACAGTGTTATGGGATTGTAAGCACATGTGATCCTGAAATAACAGCCTAAAAAAATCTCTGCTTAGAGGAATAAGAGTTTTAAAAGGAACCACTAAACACAAGGCCAGGAACCCAGAGGTTGCTGTGTTTCCACAAGGATCTTTAAATACAGTAAGATGTGATGTGATGCGGGTTTTTAACACCGAAGTGGATGGATCTGAGAAACCCGGATTATTGTGTCACGCTTTCCCTGAAATGCAACTTTGAAAGGACACTTTCATGTCTGTTTGACTTTGAGGAGATCCTATGACAGCCGATTTGAAGTGCTGTGGGGGGAAAAAATAAAGTATCTCTGTACTCTTGAGATTATTTCTGTTTCTGATATAAAATGCAGTTTTCATCATTGGAAAAAAAAACCCCAGCTTTTCTTAGGGGAGTGAATTTGCTGGCGTGCTTTGAATCATTGTCCTCCTGCATTAGCAAAGCACTTTTAAGCTTAATGTCTGAATTTGATGGCCAGACATTCTCCTTCTGGAAATACAAATTCTGCTGTTATAAATAATAGCACAGTCATTATTTGGATACTAAGGGAATATCACTGTTCAGTAGCAGTGGACGTGAACCTGTTTTATATTGACAAAACTTTGATTGGGGTGCTAAGAGCTGCCTGACTAGCTGACTGATTAACAATATAATATCAGCTTTCAAAGCTCAGAACAACACAAAGATAAAATATTTGGCACAATAAGCACATCCCTCTGAAAATTGATAGAAAATTTAAAAATACTAAATGAATTGCGACAAACAACAAACGCATGCTGTGGAAAACTTTAACGTAACGCTAAAAATGAACCCGGTTTATTATTTTATCCACAACAGCATCAAGCTGTTGCTTGTCTGTTTTTCTTTTTGTTTTTTTTTTGTTTTTTATTTATGTTCTTTCTTTATATTCTGTCACACTGTTATGCTATCATACGGTGGCCGTCTCAGACAAGTCAATGCCAGTTTCGAGGAAGTGGAAAAGCAGGAGAACACAGATGAGTTGCAAAACGTTAAATTGAAGTCTTCTGGTCCCCAGGTCCGTTTTTGTCCCGGCTGGAATTCCTTTCGCAGGCCGATCAGTCTCACAAAATAGTTGTGACAGGTAGGGAAGGTTGACCTTTGACTCCAGTTAAAAACTTCCACTGGCTTCTGGTGTGCCTGCGCCAAATGTGACAGAATGGAAAACATTTCAAGATGGAAATGTGCGAAAAGGAAAAGCATAATTTCCTCCAAAGCAATAGCACATTATCCACGATCGAGTTGATTTGAAGCAATTATGTATTTGTAACATTAGCCGCCAGCTAGGTAATGCTACGTGACAGAATAGATCCAATAACATAGAAAAACACTGAAACGGAAGAGGTTAAACCTTAGTTTGTGTGTTGTGCCGTGACTACAAATGCCACGTCTGAGTGTTTGTCTTGACCACAAGTTTGACATTTTGATCTATGACAAATCCATACCGAAAAGTAACACTATATTGACCAAAGTTATTTCCTCACCCATCTAATTAATCAAATTCGGGTGATTCAATCACTACGAATAAAGATGACTGACAAACCTTTGTGAACAAATGAATGAAGTCCAATTGTTTCCACCAATTGTTTACCACTAAGTATGGTACAAATCATCTTTAGTGTTAAGGCGCTAATAAATAAATAATAATAATAAATAAAATCCACAATTGATTTTTGATTTTGCTCAGGTTAACTCTGTCATTTAAAATCACGACAAAAGATGAGCAAAGTGGGAAAAAAAATGTAAAAGCAAAACATTTTAAATTGAGAAAACACGCTAACTTAGATTAAGTTGAAAGTTTTCCATGGTTTGGTCAAACACTTCCAATTGTTTATATTAAAAACAAAATGAGAAGAAAAAAAACTCTTTGTAAAGAGAGTCTTATAACTTAGCTGAATTTTTTTCCTGCACATTTTCTTCTTCAGTTTAATTCGGTTAAAGGTTTTCCTTCATTGCACCTTAAATGGGACATTTTATTGAAGTTTATCTAAACTCCAGTAATTGTGGCTCATATTTTAGTCAGTAACTGTTCTATTTTTTTAATTTCTTTGACAGCTGATTTTAGATGCAAGTCATAGCATTTAGTTTGATTTTTTTTCTGCAGCTGGGATATTGAACAGTTGAGTGAGAAGCTTTTTACAGATTTCTTTTGTTTTGTTTTTGTTCACATTTCAACATTTCAGATGTCCTAACAAATATATGTCAAATATATGTAACTTATATGTCAAAGCTGAGTAAATAGAAGCAAGTAGTTTTCAAATGATTATTTCATTTACTAAGGACACCACTGCACCCCCACTGACCATAATGATCATTTTTTTTGTGATAACTGGTAATTAGTCTTTTACATCATTGCAGAGAAAGTTTTGCCCACTGATCTTTACCAGATCACTTTGATTCAACCACACTAGACTGTTTTCAAGCAAGAATGACCTGTTCACAGCCTTTGATTAGGCCAGTCCAAAACTGTCAATTTTTATGTTGAGTCATGTAGAAGTGAAAGTACTGGTGTGTTCCTGACTATTTTTCTGCTACGTAAACCAGCCTCGAGTTCATGAAGCGGTGGTCAGACATTCGCTTTCAGTATTTTTAGTAGAGAGCAGAATTTATGGCTCCAGCAATTGTGTCTCCAGATCATCTCACTAACACCCCCAAGCTTAAATGTAAGTATGAAGTTCTTCTTTCAGTTTTATTTTGTGTAAGATTGAACCAGATGTTACTTGACTCACATCCTCCAAAAAGTTCCACTTATGTCTCTGCAGTCCAAAAAATATTTCCCCAAAAGTTTAGATGTCACTGAGACACAGTGTACCAAAAGTCAGATGGGCTATTATGTTCTTTTTTCTTTTTTTTGTCAGCATGGAGTTATGACCCTTAACTCTGCCATGATTCAGATTAAATCATGTCAATCACAAACCCTGACCTGCAGTACTTTGGACTCTAACATTGATCATTTTGTGACCTCCTGGATGCACTCTTGGAAAAAAAAAAATTGGTAGGTCAGTCACTACTCGATTTCTGAACAGTGACTCTCGCTGTGGTGCGTAGGAGTCACAAAGTCGTAGGAATGACTTTGTGACTCTTTCCAGAATAACAGACATGAATGACTTCTGTTCTTCACCTGTTCTCACCTGTTCTTAGATTTATTTAGATCGGAGCGTGGAGTGTTGCTGTTTGAGATCCGTTCATCTACTTCATGTTGCAGAACAGATTCTGTTGAAATGATTTATTGATTCTGTAGATTTGAACATAATCAGACTTGGTGGAAATTACCCTGACCTGTCCAAACTCTGTGATTAATCTAAAATAATTCAGGACTTAACTGTATCCACGATCACACAACTGACTCGTAGCTGATACCAAGGGTGATACAACTAGAGGGTCACATAGGGCCAGGCTGCTTTAGGGTCATTTTAAAAAAATGAAATCATTAATTGAAAACTGCTTTTTGTATTTTTAATGCGACAAAAAAAAACATAAACCCATGCAGTGTTATTCGAAGAACCGAGGCAAAAGTGTGGTTTCTACAGCTGATTTCATTAAAAATCTTTACAGGGATTTCATTAAAAAAAACAAAGATAACTTGATAATACTGGTTTTATTATTAATACTATCATTATTTCTTTCTTTAAAAAAAAGAGCATACTATAAAAAAATAATAATAATCTGTTGCACAATGAAAAATTCCTCTTATCATTTCCTAACCGATTTCCTGTAAAACTCCACAGAGGATTTTCAGACCGTTTGGAAGAGCATGGAATAGTGGTCACAGTATGTGACTATAAAGATATACCAGGATCTGCTCATCTCCTCAGTTAGGAATCGGTTCTCATGCTGAGCTTTTGGAAAGTGAGGGGGGGAGGAGGAATGTTCCACTATATAAGAAGCAAATACCTTACCACTATTTTACACGTTTCTATTTTGAAGCTTAACTAATAACTTCCACGTGCATCAAAAGTGTTTTACAGCAGCAACTGGGAATAGTTCTTGTAAACGGTTTGGGAAAAAAGGCAGGTTTTGTTTTTTTTTCTTACACTGAGTCAACGTTTGCTGTTTTCCTATATATTTTTGAAAAGTCAGATGTGGGAAAAATTCTGTTAAACCTAAACTGCAGTTATATTACGGCAACGTGAAGCCGTGCCTAAAGTCAGCGTTCAGTCAGTCCAGTGGAATGCTCAGTTACACAGATGTCAGACCGGCTGCCACTTCTGAGGAAAAGAAACGCTGAAATGATAGCCGGACTCTTGTACAACTGCATGTCATGTCTGTCCATGGTGAGTTATCGCCAACAAATGCCGTGAATCACGTCAAGACGAAGAGAAGGCAGAGTGGAAAAAGGGATGAAAAGATGGATTTGATTATACTTAATGGTTACGGTTTGCACATGGTTTATGATTAATGCCGCACTTGAGAAACTATCCGGTTTGAAAGAAGAAGGAAAGGGAGTTAGTGTTTTGTCACGGTGTTGCTCTACTATATCTGTAATATTCAATAATTTTTATGACTGCACCCTGAAAAAAATTCAGCATTTACTCGTATTTTATAAAGTCTTTCATGGAGGAATTTTCTCCAGTCTCATCTACAGCGGACCAAAGGATTGTGGGTAACGCGAGATGCAGGGACAGATTTGTGATGCTGAACCAACAAAGACTGCACAATAGAATTTTGACTGATTGTGGGTCTTCTCCGTTGTACGTTCACACACTAGCTACATGCTATAGAGTAAGTGTAATATGCACTATATGCTTGTACACCAAGTGGTGTATTGCGGACAAGACATTTGATTGGTAGCAGATGGCATTCGTTGATTTATGTCACTGCAAACTCCAAATCTCATAATTACAGAGTCGCTCTTTTTTATTAAGTACACACTTTAGACAATGGGTTTGTGTTATAAATACAACAAAAAGACCACTATTTCATTCATAGACAGTCTGTTCTTTAGCATAGCACCTCATCAAGGCCAGCAGGTCCCAAAGCTCTCCCCACTATGTCCCATACATTCACACGCCGGTGGTAGTGAAGCTACGTCATAGCCACAGCTGCTCCGGGCTAGTCTGACACCGGCAGCCTACCTGTTACTCCTACCATCTTCAGCCCTTATATATTTAGACTTATAGAAATGTGTGTAGAACTTTATAAAAATCCGTTGTAAATAAGTACGGCAGATGTTTTCTGTGACCAAGGCTTCTAAGTAAAAGCAATTATGATCTTTTCTGTTGTGAATACTAAGTGAAATGGCCATTGAGAGAGGCCAGGAAAGTTAAAGCATTCCTCTATTAAAAGCCCAAGCATTGCAGACTTTAACAGATGGGACACAACAATGCAGGCTCATTGAAAGCTCCAGGTTTGAAGGTTCAGGAAATGTGGGCTCCTTTTGTGCTGAGAGAGCAACATGTCAGCTCAAGGTTTTTCCATGTTGGTTGAGGAGTGGGAGCGGAACAGGCCACCCTTGCTCAAGGTTTTCCACTGTGGTGAGTCTTCAGACTTGCACGGCATCCAACGAGTCTGTCCTCTATGTTTACGGAGACAATGAAACGCTACCCTTCTTTTTTTTTTTTTTACCACCATTAAGTTGATTGAGAAAGCAGACGTTTTGTGTTTGTGTATCTGGTAAGAAGCCTTTTAGCAACTCATTCATGTTTTGTTAAGGAAAAGACACTGCTGACAAGAATGACAAGTGGCATGCTCAAAGTCTTAACTTCGTCCTGTTTAAAGCCTCTGTGACATGTGGAAAACAGCCGTTGAGCCAGACTTAACAGCCACTGTGTGTCAGCTTAATGCTGGTTAAAGCGTCTTTGACATTGTCACACAAGAATGCGAACAATCCATTTCGTGGTTAATTTTGAACCTGATACCGAAACTTCATTCTGCGTATAATTGTTCTCCGATTAAATCCACATACGTGTTGAACAGTGAAAAAAGGAAAATCTTTCACCTTTGGTTTGCTGTCGGAAAACGGTATTTACAGAGTTGGGTTCATTGCAATGTTAAGTCATTTTCCTGTCACACTGACAAATTGAGGATTACACAGTGTTTTAGCTGTCAGTTGAAGAGACTGCTGGATGCATTAAGTTTACTAGGCTGTCATTTTTCATCAGTCACGCTAACTATACGGGATATTTGACTGTGTGTGGACGCCGGAGCAGAATGTTGGAGCCACAATGCTCTCTGAGGCCATGTTTAAATATTCAGTGTTAGAAACCATATATTCAGGATTTGTGTGCACAGTCAAGTAATGTGACTTGATCAGATTAAACCATGAAATTATAGAAAAACTCTGACACGTTTGCCGTATTAAACCGTCTTCAGAAGATGTAATCGGGTGTCGCTTTGTGTGGTCAAACAGCGAGTGATCAAATCATTTCAAACTGGCAAGCATCAAATTGTTGTTTGTTCTCAGTGTTGGAGCTGCTTTGTCCTTTTTAGCCTTCCGTTTTCTTGATGTACTTTTAATTAGAGATGTTCCGAATCCAGCCATTGTCGACATCAGGTGCACTTTGACGTGCAAAGCGCTACGATCAATTTTGACTCATTTAGATTTTTTGGCTGGTGACTTAATAGAGATCTGAGTTTTGAACCCAAAAGAAAATGTAGAAATTATGAGATTATCTCAATTTACACATGTAAGCATCGGTCCCTAACATTTTCCATGGTTTTATTGACATCATTAAGGTGTTTCAAAAGTACAAACTGTTTGTTGTTGCATTCATGGAGCAAAAATTGTGGGAGTTCTGAGACATGATCCATTAAATGAATGAGGAAAACATTCAGATATTTTTTCTTTTCTTTTAACAGCACAGATCAGAACTGACCGATGTGAAATCAGCTTGTTCTGATCACTGGTTAACTGGTGGGCACATCTCTGCCGGATCAGCAAAATCATTTTAATCCGCTATAAACACAAAACCACAGTCTCTACAACTTTCTGAGAATAGGATGTTTTCTCCGGATGAAGAAAGTGTTCCCTCAATAATGTCATCTATTTAATGACCCTGTTAACAAGGACATTAAGTAGATGACTTAATCACATCTGTGTTGCCTCATGCAGATGTGAAAGAACTTGCTCAGCTGGATTTGTTGACCTTCATTATTTAAAATAAACTTGACATGGCTTTGTGCTATGAATAATTGCAGTATGACTGAAAAACGTTCATATTAAATCTACCAAAAAAACAAAAACAAAAACAACTTAGTGCTCAAGCAGTTTTCACTTTACTCTTGAGGAATATTGTCACCCATTCGGTTTTGCTGCTCCTTAAAGCAAACTGTGACAAGCAACAAAAACTTATTTTGGCTTAATATCATGTTAATTTGTTTGGACAGCCAAGAGCAGAAAGCAGAAGGAAACACGATCATTTTCCACATGGTGACTCAAAGTATCCATTGTCCCGCCTTACAGTTTATATCCTCAAACAAATTCAGGAGGTTAGCTGCAGAATTTATTTAAGGAATCTTTTTATGAGCAAACCTATCTTATTAGATTTTCTACCAAATTAAATAATGAGTCTCAAGTTGCTGTTTTCCCAAAAAATAAAATAAACACAAGATCTGTACATATTTTATTTCAACTCAATTATGAAAGAACTTTTACATACATTATATTACAATTATCCTATGTACAAACACATTGTGTTGGATTCATTTGCATTGACAAAACAACACATTTATACAGTAAATACGGTGCTCAGGTTTCACAAGCAACTTCGGATACCTGCTTAAGCAATTCACAATTTCAAGAATATTTACCAAAAGATGAATGTATTATCTTATTAAATCTTGGCAATAAGTAGATTTTTCTTTTTCTTTTTTTTCCACCAGTTTTTTAATTGAAAAGAAACAACAGCTGATAAAATGTTTAGGAGTTTGTATAGCAATTTGTGGCTTTCTTTAAACAAAAAAGAAGGAAAAAAAAGGTTACAAATATCTTGTAGTCTGCAATGTAAAATATGCACCACAACAGAAGAGTCTTTGTTGCAAATTAATTGTTTTAGTGTTACTGGAAGCTACACAGCTTGAAATAAAATACATAATTAGCATGAAATTAAAGAACAATCACTGGATACAATTCCTGTGTCGACCTCCTTCGTTTGTTAAGATAGATATTAATACAGAGCTACGTGGACTGAATAAAAGCACAGCTACTGACACCCCCTGTTTGCCAAAGTGGAGTTAAAACAACTCTTGAGCAAAGCGCACTCTTTAAATATCCTGTAGTGAAAAGAGAAGCAGAAAGAAAAAAACAAAGTAAAGAAAAAATTTAACTGCAAAAAAAAAATTATTAAAAATATTATTAATTTGGTGGAGAGACCAGCATCACCCTGATGTCTCAATATTGCACTTTCAGAATCATGTTTTGTTTTTATTTTTATGTTTTTGTGAGCTGATTTGGTCTGGTGGAAATGATGCCAAGGAATTTTGCGTGATAGAAAACAACACCGTTCCACGTGTGTCCCTAATGGAAGGTGTTCGGGTTCGGACGGATCATCATGACTACTTTCTTCAGTGAGTAGGCTCCTCCCCTGAACTCTGCCCAGTAGACTCCATCTTGGTAGCGGCTGCGGTAGTGTCCTCCTCTGTACCAAACGCCGTTCAGATTTGAATGTGCACAAGAGTTGTACCACCACCCTCCCTTCTGATAGTGAGCGCAATTTCCTGAAAAGATTAGAAAATAGCAGAAAATAATAATATCCTTCCGATAGTGACAAATGATCCTCTGCAATCTTTTTTAAAAAAGCCACACTTTTTTACCTGTGTACGCATCGTGGTCTCTGTCCAGCGTCGTGAACTGTTTGCCGTTGTGCCAGGTGAGGGAGTCCCCAGCGTTTCCGTGGTAGCGGCCCACTCTGAGCCTGTAGAAGTCAGCTTCTGGCTCCACTCTGAAGCTGGCGTACTCTGCAAACACTTTCCTCCCAGACCAGTCCTCCAGCGTGATGAGCAGCTTGTAGGTTCCCTGGTTCGTCAGCCAGTAGATGTTTTCCAGACCGAGCCAGTACTCGCCGTCTATGTTGCCAAATCCTTGCTGTGGAGCAAGGCGATAAGAAAAACATAATCAGAGCGATTGGGAAACCCTCACTGCATCATATGGGCTGAGCTTTGCGCCGCTTGTTTGCGTGTCTGCGGGGATGCATACACCGTGTTGCTGAAATGTGCTGTATAAATAAACTCGACTGATTGATTCACAGGCCTTTTTCGGGGCAGCCTCGCTTTTCGGCTCTATTGTTTGTCGTCAGGGATTATTAACGGAGCCTTCAGGTCAAGTTTACAGCTGGCATCAGCTAGCCATGTTTCCACTGTTTTATTGTTATTGCAGCACAGCAGGACTCACTACAGCAAGTGAGAAACTCAACAATCTGAACGGTTTCTAACTTCTTTGATCTGGCTGCCTTCACACTAAGTTGTGCCTTGAACCAGGGAGGCTTTCCTCTTCATGAAGAAACGTACCACAGTCAGTTTAACATGTAAGAGTCTTTTCAAAAGTTAAGGAAATAAGCTCGTTGCTGCCTCAAACAAAGATATAATTCACTCTTGTAAATTGTTGGCCTTGGAATAAAAAGAGGTCCTAAAGGAAAGTGAATGCAAGGAAATTAGAGTCAGCAACTCCCAAGGATCTAACTGCAATAGATGCTTTTAAAACTTAACAATAATCTATTCATTAGTTGAACTTTTTAACATCTGGCCGGTGTGGAAACACCTTTCATAAGCCTCCTTCCAAACTATGAGCTCCTTGACTTGGTGTGAAGTTGTCGCACCTTGTACGTCTCCCAGTTCCTGAAGAAGTTGACGGCGCCGTCCAGCCTTCTCTGGATGACCGTCCAGCCGCCCGGGTCCTGTCTCTGATCGCACCACACCTGCATGAGGCGGTTGGCGTTTTCTGGCTTCACCAGGTACATGCCGCTGGAGGTGTGCCCGTCTTCGAGCGCCTGCAGGCAGTCTCTGAACGGACCTGGTCGGGTAGAGTTGAAGAAAACATCGGCACCGTGTCAAACTCCATCACTTGCAGGGGAATATGTCGAAATGTTAGAAAAGGAAGAGAGTTACACTGACACAAGGAGGCATTGCTGTCTTTTTTTTGCAACAAAAGTTCTTGTTAGAACAGTAAAATTGACTTTGGCTGCTTTTCTCATGAGGGAAATGACTGCTGGGCTGCACAGCCAAAAGAAACACTGGCAAAAGGGCAAAGGGAATCCTGACTACCGAATGAATGATGAAACGGTAGCAGCAAGTTTCCATCGTGTATTTCATAGAGATTAACAGCCAAGCATTGTTATTTGACTTATTTTCACCTATAGAGTTTATTTTAATTATTGTTATTTTCAGCGTAATTGCACATTTTTGTGGTGTAAAATCATCCACTGGGACTGACATTAGATTGACAAATCTCTATTTCATGCTCTGTTTATTTGCCAAAAAGCTTACTCAGGTTGAAGACAATAGGTTATGGGAACTATTACAGTTGGAATAATGAGAATTTATTGCTTTACTGTGTGTGTGTGTGCCAGTGTAATTTTTATTCACATCTAATGAGAGATGTAGAAACCCCCCAAACGCCGACTGGCTCCCTGGCAACAATTTGTTTTGAAAGTGTTTACGTTTTCCTGATATAACACTAGCATGTGATGCCAATTGGCACAGAATAGCGAGAGTTTAAATACAGTTAGAGGAATTAGAAAAGGACTTACTGGGGTCACACAAAGAGGGGAGGAAGGGGCCGAGAGGGTTGCAGCAAAGCGTTTGCCGAGAATGAAACGAGATGGAGTTTGAAAGCGGACGGCTCGGGGGCCGGGGGGTGTTTTTACTCTATTATTGCGCCTATGATTGCCTTAAAGATTGTTTTTGGTCTATAAAACGAGGCTGGATGATAATCTTCTCCTTGGCCTGTGCTCAGCCACCCATCTATTCTCAGGAATGTCTCTGTTGAGCAGATACAAGCCAGAGAGCTGCCCTGTCCTGGCCTGCTCTGTTCTGCCTGATAAAGTCTGCTCCTTTGGTGGAACATATGACTGATTCCCGCCTGGTGGAACAAATGACATCACCTACTCCCTGTATCTCTGTACCTTCCTCACCCCCTCTGGTTTTCTCGTCTTCCTGCTTTGTTCCCCTTTCCGCCTGTCTCTTCGGCACTGTATTGTGTATTCCTGCTTGGTATGCAGTTCTCTGTTTGCGCAAAGGGTTTGTGAAGGTTTTTCTTGTCTTAGCAACATGGATCTGGGCAAGAAATGACTCGTCCGCTTTCAAACAGTCAATTCAAAGGTTGCCAGTCTCATGGTAAGCATTAGAGTAAACTGTCAAAGGTTAAAAACACCCACTAGTCATTAGGGAAATTGTGTGTGCAATTTTTGCCCCGTTTTTTTTAAAAAACAGAGTGTAGATTTCTAACGCAAAGAGAAAGTAATAGGCCATGCAAAACACCCTTCCCATCAGTTTTAAAATCTACTTGCATGTGTTTTTAAAAACTATTTGACCTTGGGTCAGTGATTCATGTTGGTCCACACATGTACCCTGCTAGTATACTTTGTGTTTTTTGTGGATTTAATGATGGCCATTAGTAGATATACATCTGAAAAAGATGACGGACAACAGTGTACCTGTTCTGACAACCAGTCCTTTGCGCTGGGGAATGCATGAGATCTTTTTAAAATCGTTCTTTCTGGGAGAATGGCAAAAGAACTGTTGTCTCATGAATTGTGATTAGGCAACTCGGACACAAAAGGTTCGTGTTTTGATCCAGTGCTCAGGATAGAAACTGTAAAAGAGTGTCTGAAAAGGAGTTTAAGCTACTCACCAGATGGTTTGTCAGTGGTAGATGGGCTGTGTGTACCAACGGGCATTGTAGGAAGGGGCGGAAGAGACTTTTGGTCGCTCTGGATCTCATTGCTGATTGGGTTGTTTATGCGTGGAAGGAGAGGTGGCTGGTAAGGTGGCTGGTAAGGCTTGTTGAGAGGTGGAGATGGTGGCGGAGGAGGTTGAGGTCGTGGCTGCGAGGCAGGAACATAACGGGGAGGATGTCGGCTCTGGCACTGTTCCTCCAGCATGGCAATTATGGCTGACTGGTTTGTGGCTAGGGAAGCCAAGTGCTGGTACTTGTGCTCGAGGTCTTTGTATCGACTGGTGAGCTGCTGCATCTCTGAGGTTTGGTTCAGGATCCGGTTCTCCATTTGGGCTAATTCCAGAGCATTGTCTCTCTTCCTGATGATCTCGTGGAGGAGCTGCATGTACAGCTGAGTCACTCTGGAGTTCATATTTCTACTTTCCTTCCGCAGAAGCTTGACCTCGTTGACGATACCTCCGTCTACCTCCACCAGCTGTTGCAGGGTTTCGATCTGCCTTTTCTGTTTCTGGAGCTCCACGTTCAGCAGCTCCAACTCTTGCTTGTGGACCCGATTCTCCACCATGGCCTCGGGCTCCTTGGAGTTCACGCAAATGGCTCCGGTCACCTTTTGCTGAGGCACGATAAAAGTGTAGGAACACTTGTCCTGTGGCTGTTCAGCTGGAGCACGTTTGCTCCTCCTGGCGTACAAAAACTCTCCTTCCAAATCATCCTCACTGCTCCCAAATTCCTGGGTTTTATGTTTGCCTCGGCTATTGTCCGACAGACTTGCCTGTGTCTGCTGGATGCCCCAACTTAGTCCATAAAGCAGAACGACCCCCAGCAGGACCATTGAAGGGGGCTCCATGTGTTATTGTCCGATTCACCAAAACCTGTAGACAATTAATAAGAACAGAGATCAAATTATGATTACAAATATTTGTTTGAAATTGTCCTTGTTAATCCACTGTAAAGCATTCACAACTTTCGCTCGTACTGCGAAACTGTCAGGATTCTGAAACATCATCACTTTGACATTAGCCATTGGATGGTTGTCAGTATCGAGGTTTTAAAAAGCTATGCTTCAAAAGTACAACACTTTTCCATCGTACCATTTCTGTGGTTTAAAAGTCTTTTCAATTATATAATAGAGGCGGCGTCAGAGTGTATGGAACTTTCTGTGGCTGTACTGAGCATAACGTGAGGCATCGCTCTATAGGCTTCTGCTACTCAGCTAGTTTACAAAGGTCTGCTTCACTTTTCCTTTGCTCCATAAAATACAACTTTGGGTTTTGGAAAAGTTTTCAGGCCTTGAAACACACAACCAGACTTGAAACTAACAGAGCAGCTCCAATCCCAGGCTGGCTACCGGAGGAGACATCTTGACTAATCAACCGGCTCCGAGCAGAATGAAGAGTGAAAAGATCAAATTATTCATCAGTTTTAAGACTACATATAAATTTAGCAGGTGATATATTCTTGTCAAAATCTACAATTCAGAATCAAAATCAAAGTAAACCATTGTTGTCTAAAACATTACCGGAAATAATCACTACGTTATGTTGTTTCAACAGCGGAAGGAATGGTTCTTGGTTTTCTGTTTTGCATCAAGAAAGGTTAGGATTAGTTACATCATGTCATCATACGTTTTACATTTTAGTTTGAACACCGTCATGTCAGGAAGCAATGGTACTTTTGTCTTATACGACCAGTACCTGTTTGACATTAGACGATCCAGTGCATTCACTGCTCTGCTCATTAAAAGCAGATGTTGCTTGCCTTCTGTCGGGGCACACTCGCTTGTAAATTGTGACAAACATCCAAACACAGAAGCACCGTGCACTAACATCCAAACACCAACAGATTTCAGCACTTAAAATACTTGGTGCAACCAAAAAGAGCACATAATCTGAGGGGAAATTGTTCACATGTGCCGCCAAGCGCAACGGCGGCTGCTATGACTTTCCACATCATAATAACCACACGGGACGCCGATGATGTGCAGCGCAGAAATTTCATGGTGCGCGCTCTGTTCTCAGAGGCACACAAGGAAAACGTAATTCATTGAAAAAATATTTACCTTCCAGCCTGACATGTTTGAATGTGATCTCTGCAATCAAAAGCAACACCTGCTGTCTGAAAGCCAAGGACAATATTTATTCTACCTAACAATGTGCCGGATTTCTTTTAATCAGGTAGATTGTTGCGAGGTGAGGGTTTTTGCTTTGTTCTGTCTCTGGTTCTCTTTAGGCAACTACCACAGTCTGTCTTTTACCCACAAACACTCTTGTTTTGTTCGCCGGGGCCCAGAGATGGAAAAGCTGAGACACTGCCGGATGATGCAACCCAAGTGGTTATTTTAAAAACTGATTGGGTTGCATCAGTCAGGTCTGTAGCCTCTTTCATGACATGCTAGCACGGAAAGACAATTCCAATTATGTAACATCATTGTAGAAGGATTGTTGTATAACATAATTCCTGTTGGACTGAATCACTGATTCATTTTTTGGTATTGTTCTTTTAATTTTAGACATGTTTTCCTTGTTTGCAGACCTTTTTGAAACAACCCACAACTTTCAATCAGAGGAGTGAAGCGGAAAAAAAAATTACATTTCTCGTCTGTTTGGCCTCAAACAAACGAGCGTTTATTCTTTTTATTAAAACCAGTAATTGCAGGTTTTGAATATAATGTAGTCTTGATAGACATGGGGGGAAAAAAGGCCACAGACCACTGAAACTGCTGCGCAAGCATAATGAGTCACTCAACTTATGAGGGGAACCTGAGCGAAAGCTGCTGCAAGTCGGAATATGGTGCTATACACTTCTGGAGTCTAATTGCTTAATCATAAAGTCTTAGCAATTGCCCAATAGTCATGCAGAAGGATTCTCACACAGATTCTACACAGATTATCCTTCTGAGAGAATTGAGCACAGAATAGGGCAACAAAGTCAGAAAATGTTTTAGCCTTGTTATGTAATGTGGGGGAACGAAGCCAGCACATTAGAGTGGAGACATAGAGAGGAGAAATGCAGCACTTCTCCAGAACACGACTCTTGGCAAAATCAACGCTTCATGTTTGATTTATTCAAGTGTGTAAAACATCCTTTACTTTGTTTCATTCAAAAATCTTCTACAGTAAAACAACATAGTAATTGAAACCAGTCGTAATAATTTCAAATGGAATACTCAAATACAGTCTATCCCATTCAATCAGAACAAAATGCTTGTATAAATAGATCTCACTTAAATTGGTGGATTATTCCAGATTCTCTGCCCAATTTGGCTTTAGCCTCGGCCTACATACATACTCTGTTCCTAGTACATAAAATGCTCCTTTTAAAGTTAATTTTAAAATAGACCAGAAGCCAATTCAAGCAGTCTTTCATTAAAATTAAAATAATATTATGTTGTCTAATTCTGATAATTAGGTAAGTAGTTCAAGTACAGAGTGAGTCAAGCCAAAATGCAGTGATCCCTGTGGGATGAAACAGTCGGATATCATGCTCTCTCAGTCTGGTTGCGGTCAGTAAGGCCATCTTAGCAACAAAGGAGATTTTATTAGTAAGTTCAAAGTCTGTTTTTAAAAACATAAACCAAAATGTGTGGATGTTGAAAGGCTAAACAACTAGAGGGACCGTGGGAGCGCTGCGCCAATCCAAATCTTGGATTGCTTTTGCTTTTGTTGAAGTTTTATATGCCTCAAGGGAATTTTGTAGTGATTGAAATGATGCAGAACTGTCAACTTCCATATGGAGATATGTCTGAAGCACATTAGCAAATTAATGTAAGAACATATTGTGTTTTCTGATTACTGATTCCAGCAGTAGAAAATGTAATCTAAACAGGATGGGGCCAAACATCGAGCCCTGAGGCGCTCTAATGAAGAACATGAATTGTAAAAGCTACTGTTTCAGACACAGGGCTGACTCCATTTAAGTGTGGTGTTCCTAATTCCCTCTCACATGATGAAGTAAATGCATGTTGTAATCCAGTTAATGAAAACCTCCTGGGTTTGTGGTGAAGAATCTTCTTATTTTCTTCAAATCATTGTTAAGCTTTTTAGAAGATCTTAGCATGGGACGAATTACTGCTCATCATAGAATCTATGTACTCTAAAATTCTATAGACTCAGACTCTTTCCAAGTGTGATGTAACGTTCATGAATAAACAAAAAGGGGAAGTGAAATTTTAAAAAGGTCACGTCTTCCTCTAATTTGCATTAGGCAATCTTTTTGGCACCACAGTACTAAAGATGTCAGAATTCCTTAACTGCAGACAAAGCCGGCACCCGGTGACATCACTCCTGCAAGTGCTGAAAGCGATGGCAGTTACGGCTGTAGCGCTCTCTGAAATAGTCACGTGTCATAGAGGATTTTCTAACAAAAACGGTTATAATAGCTTACAAATCGTCCTACACCAGGATAACAGAGCATCTCAGCGCTTGTTCCTTGTAATGTGTTGATGAGTTGATGAGTGTGTTTGGCCAGTGGGTCTTGCGGTTTCTGCCCTGGAACATGAGCCTGTCTCTGTGTGCAGTCGTGTAATTTCCCCCTCTGAGGAGGAGTCCCGTTTTAGACATTGTTAACGTGGAATCTCCTGCTCTGGGCTTCGCCACACTTCGAAGATGATGATGAGGAGGGGAAATGTTTGCAGCTTGCAGGAAGAAAAGGAAAAAGAGAGAGAGCTGGGTGTCCATCTCCCAGGGAAGAAGAGAGTCCCATCTGTCCTGACGGAGGCAACCTGTTATTAACCTGTCCAGCCTCCTAGAGGGAACAACAGAAAGCCTTTGCCTCCTTGTTTGCTGTTAACACCCTGCGGCTTTTTATTGTCCTGGACTCAATTCGCCAAAACAAGTTGTGTTTGACCAGGCTGCAACTACTGTTATTAACTGTTGCTTAAAGCTTCAGGCAAGGCTTGAGCTGCTCGCGGCATAAAGACGAGGGAACGAATTTGGCAGTGTCTTGGAAAAAGTCTGCTTCACACCAAAATGTTTTGGTTAAACTGTCCTCAGGTGAAAAGTCTGTGTTTACACCACTCCTCGTGCTGGACTTTCAGAGGGGGGCTGGCGCAGGGGTGGGTCACTGCTTCTCTGAATGGTCATGCTCAGCACATATTAATTAGAAGGTGGGCAGCTGTGCTCAGCCTGGCTCGTATCTCTCGCCCCCAGCCCCTCTCATTTCAGCCCGAACATGGCATTCCTCACATTCTTCATCACCTCATTAGAGTGAGCTGCCACGCTCACATGGAGAGCTAGTGGCGATGGCAGACAGACCCTCTGCATGGAGAACTACCGCCGCCCCAATCCGAGCCATGTCTATAACATAAATCCACTGACCCAGTTCGGTCCCGATGTCCTACTTTCTATGTGAATGCTTCATAATCGCATCATCGTCCACGAGGGGAGATCACAACACGACCACACAGCACCTCATTTGTCAGTAGCTGAAAGGATGAGGACACTGTACTTTTGGGGAGGCGGACAGGGGGGGGGCTTTGTGCAGCGTGTAGAAATCAGTGCCAGCTCTGCAGAGAACGGTCTCTCGCACGATACCCAAAGTTTTGTGGATCACGGTCAAACCTAATTTGCCTTTCGTAATCCACCCTATTACCTTGCTTTGACTGGAATCACTCTTTCCTTAAGCATGTAAGCCATGCAGTGGGAGCGCTGATTAAACTCGACCACCTGCTCAACGTGCAGACAGCTTGGCCTCGGTTTCCGTCTTCCCTCCCAACGCAGTCGTCTGTGCTTTAGGTCTAATCACAGAGAGGGAGGCAGAGGGTCTTTGGGAACAGTTTCGATAAGTTTCACCATTGTACCTCAAAGCCCCTTTATCCAAACACTCCTCTGGCAACAGGAACAAAGAGGGGATTCAGCCTGCCTGCTTCTCTATCCCCTTGGCTCAAGGGGAACATCCTGAAGCGGTATGCTTGCCATAAGACCTTATCTTTTTTCCACCTCTCATTAGAATAAATAGCAAAATGTCACTTGAGGTTTCCCATGAAAATTAGACACTACAAAAATGCCATTGCACTTAATGTTATTTTTTTTAAAAAAGAAATAAAAAGCTTACTTGCCAAAAAAAACACTCCTGCAAAAAACACACGTCAGTCAAACCTGTTCTCAGTTAGTCACGTTTCTTTTTCTTTTCTTTTTTCCACCAGCATCCTTTATGTTCCTCTGTATTTACTGGCACCAAACGGTGAGTCAGATAACAGATGCTGCGCTACCACTGGTGAATCTGTGGTGACTCAGATGGACTGTGTGAGCCAAAGTGTGACTCCTTTGCCAAATGGGAATCATCAGGGCACATGGTTTTAACAAGGCATCGGCCGTGGGGGAGACGATCACTTTCTCTGTCAGATCATGACCGCCGTCGGTTTCCTTTCAACTTTCTTTGCAAGATAAACCAACAGGATAAGATGCATGCACAAACATGTTAAGATTACTTAATGCTTACAAGACAACTGCACAGTGTTGAGGAGGTTCTCAGTGGCTTTGACCTTCTGCCAGAGCTCTTTGGAGTTTGTCTTGGTAGGAATTCATCCCAAGTCAGAGGGTTTCACTTGTGTATCTTCTGTCTCCTCGTCCAGTCTTACTCTGAAACGCTCACCTCAGTCCATTCCAAGCAGTGGAGAACTTTGTTATCAAAAGGCTGTCACTTGCTCAACGGCTGCCCAACCTCCCAGACACTCTTTGGCAAACATCGAGTAAACAGTTCAGAGATCCTCTTGAAAAGTGTGCACTCTGAGAAAAAGACAATGGGTACCTTCAGACGGATGTTGGAGCTTACTCTCCTGCCAAACGGTCAGAGTCCGGGGCAGGATGTGTGCTGCCCGTGGCCGGTTGGGAGAAGACTGTCACTTTTCCGAGGGCTGAATCCATCACTTCTGCCTCACGGCTCTAAGAGGCTGTCTCTCTCCACCGCACCTCTCTCACTCCTCCCCTCCTTGGTGTGCTTAAATGATGAAAAATGCTCAAGCTGTTTTTTTTTTTTTCACCAAGGCAAATCTCCCCTCCTGCCCCCCCCCTCCCTCTCTCCTCCTCCCCCTTTCCCCCTTAAAATGAACACATTCTTGTTTAAAGCAACAGCCGGATTTCTCCACCCCTCCTCCCCGACGGCACAAAGGAGATCCACAAGCGTGCACAACGCAAGTTATTCAGACACACTGCTCACGTTTCAAGCCCCCTGCCCCCTTGCCACCGGTTCATCGCCGCCACTATTTCTGGCCAGGCTTGCATTGGTCGCTCTGGTTAAGGACATGTGTGGCATTGCGTTAGTCTGATCCCCACTGGGCACAAACGCACCACCTGTCCTGTGAGGGCGGCAGAAGAGGACAAACAGGATCTGGAAGCAGATCCAGGTGTTCAGCTCTGGTCTGGTTCTGTGACTTGCTTTCAGAGCCTGGAGGTGAGATGTGTGAAGCGGGTGTGAAGTCTTGATGCCGGACCGACTCTTGCAAGGGTGTGATTACGTCATTACTTTGAAAGCACACTCGTGTCCATGTGCCTGGTGGATGTGAGGATATGAAACACGTCAGTGGAGTGTTGTCAGTCATGCCAGAGGTCTCCTATTTTCTCACGCTATGTTTTGGCTTTTGTTTATGTTGCCTGTTTTTAATACCATTTTTTTTCTTCTTTATGATGTTGGTACATTTCATGCTTCTCTCAGGATCATCTTATTTTTTTCATTGTTATGTATTTTGTTTTGTTTTTGTTAGGTTTTTATTTTTTTTTAGCCAAGCATATGTTCTTTATGTGTGTGTGTGCGTGCATACGTGCGTGCGTGTGTGTGAGTCATAAATACTTCGGAAAGCAAAATTACAGAGGAATTGTTGCAGCTTCAGAAATACGTTTTTAATTATTTCTAACAGCTTCACTGAAATGTAATTGTTTCAGCTCAGCTTGGAGAAGCACCAGACGGGCAGTGATGGTCACATGTTTGCACTTTGTTTTCCTGCTTCTCTCTCTCTCTCTCTCTGTCTTTTTTTTGTTTTAGCTCTAATGAATAAAAAAAAAAATCAGTTTAACTCTGCCACACCCTGATGGGTTTTGTCACGTTTCAGTTTATTACTTAGTTTGCAAACCTTAACTTCACAGTTTTATTGTAGCTCGGTGATAAATAAAACTTTCCATTATGTTTCAGAGTAAGCTTTAATAGTCACAGGATATGTGATTCTCCCTCACTGGGTATAAACAGTAAATAAGTTACAGATGTCTATATTTCTTTGGGCTTACTACTATAAAGTTAAAGCACTAAGTGCTTGGTTGCATTTAAAATAAACATAAAGGAAGTGTATTTAGCAGAGGTCCTACCACACCAGCTTTGCTCGGATGTTTGATATCGTGCAGCTTTAGTCGTAGTTTGTCTCCAAATATTGCTTATTTATACATTGTGAATAAATGCCTCTCAAATTCAAACCGGATGTCTTGCAGCTGATGCTTGAATCCCTTAAAGCAATTGGGCATACTGTGCAAGAATGCTGGTTGGCATTCTTTCATATTTTTCAAGAACCTTTGGTTTTTACCGAAGAATACGAGAGGGTTTCTTGTATGTTTGCACCGATCATTCATTTGTTGCGTTTTCATCCGGTGCGATACGCTTTCCCACTACACTGCATCAAACAAATCAAATTCTTTGAAAAACCTGTTTGTTCCTCGCCTGTCGTGGCGCTGCACCAAGAACTGCAGAAGGAAATGACATAAACACCTCTGAAGGAGACACCAGGCACTACTTTCTTATTCGCAAAATGTGAACAAAAATGGAGTGGTGTCAGATTTAGCACTTTGTCTTTGGCAAAAGAGTACGAGATATTTTTCTAGACTTGCGCATGTGTTTTGGTTGTATTCAACCCTTTCACTACACTGTCCCAGTGTAGTGAAAGGGTTATATGGCCTTCAGTTCATATCTGAGAAACCTGTTTAGAACAAAACTTACATTCACTTTGTCATAAAAACATCAAAGCTCCATTTTGCATTACACACAGCAGCACTAAAAACTGTTTCCAAATTACAGTACATTGTGAGCCTTTCTGTTACATCCTTGCCACCTCATTCTGAAAAGCGGGTGAATTACTACCTGCTGCAGTTAGAAGTCAAAAGCTATTTTCAACCAAGTTTGGGTCTTAACACCAATATGTCTAAGAGGAAAAGTCAGACCGCTAAACTGTCCCCAACAACATTCTCCAGCTCATTCCTAGGGACCCCAAGCCGGTGTGTGTGCAGTACCTGCAGCATATTCTACGACAGTGAGGCAAACCCAAAGAGCCAACAAAGAGAGGCGCCCCGAAAAGGCATCCTGATCCTGGACGTCTTAACCGACTGCCTTCGATGCAGAAGAGCAGCATCTCCAGAAGGACAAAATGTCTTTAACAAATGACCTCATAAAAATAAGTGTTATCCAGAGAATATTACATAAGTGATTATTAAATTTTCCATGTATATTTTTCTTTGGACAGATCATCTGTTGTTCAGTGTTTAAAAGTGGACAGCAGCTGTCTTTTTTTAGGGGGGTCTCACTCCAGTTTTTAGTGAATGGAAACGTTTTAGCACTTTCTCTGAGGACGGACCGAGACGGTACAATCGGCTTGACAGAATAAAATCCCTTGGATTGCCAAGAATCGGACAAACGAATTTCACATCTAAAACCAAAAGCCAAAACTGAAGCATTGGTTGCTCATTGAACAGACTAATCCTCTAAGTGGCTTTTTGATCAAAGAGAATAAGATTTAAGCTCAGGCATTCATATATGTTGGCAGATTAGTGGATGAGGCACTGAGCCTCATTTTAAACCACATTGTTGTTGCACTGATTAGTTCAGTTACTTGGGCTTAATCCTCAGCAGACAGAGGAACGTGGGATTTCACAGATGTGAAGAGGAAAAAATAGTGATCAACCTGTGCACAGATGGGAAAGGTTGTAGAAATCATCTTCAGCTTGGAAGAGTTTCACAGATGGGATACTATGATGGTTAATGGCCTGATTGGTTTCCTGGCAGAGCGCTAAGTTTAGAAGCAGATAGCTAAATATTATGAGCACATCTTTTCATAATAAATGTCAGATTTAGTCAACTGCGTGCTCATCTTGGAGTCATAATGCTTTTTCTCCCCTTTCTTTTTTTAAAAATCTTGTGAAATCTTACTGCTCTTGACAGGACTTTGCATAACAAAATCACAGATGGGGTGAAATAAAACAAAAAATGAAGCGCTGGTCCTGCAAAGCGTCCACTAGTCATACTAAAGCAAGACTTTTCAACCCACTTCAACAATTAATATCAAATACATTTTTAAATATTCAAAGATAACATGGCAGTAAAATAGTTTGCTCTGATATGCAAGAATGTTTTAAGAATAAAAATATAAGCTGTTATAAAAAACAAACAAAAAAAACACTTATTTTTCTGGACCTTTAACCTTGATACCCTGAAAAAGATTATGTTAAGAAAAACATGGAAAATTATTTCCATCCAGAAAAAAGAAAAACCTTATTTGCAGTTTTTTCTTTTGTTTGATTTTGTCTCACAAATTAATGTTTTTCTACATTAGAGAATATGACAAACACACACACACACACCTACACACACACACACACACACACACACACACACACACACACACACACACACACACACACACACACACACACACACA